>CM046046.1:52206118-52507488 GCA_025215565.1 Flaveria ramosissima
GGATGGAAGTTGGGTTGAAGCTATGCAACAAGAGTTGCTTCAATTCAAAAGGCAAAAAGTTTGGAACCTTTGTCCTCTTCCTCATGGGAAGACTACCATTGGAACCAAATGGGTGTTTAGCAATAAGAAGGATGATAGAGGCATTATCATCAAGAACAAGGCATAACTAGTTGTTCAAGGATACACACAAGAAGAAGGGATTGACTACACTGATGTTTTTGCTCATGTAGCAAGACTAGAAGCTGTTAGAATATTCCTGGCATTTGCTGCATCCAAGAACTTCAAGATCTTTCAACTTGATGTGAAGTGTGCTTTTCTGTATGGAGTGATTGATGAAGAAGTGCATGTCAAACAACCACCTGGTTTTGTAGATCCTGATCATCTTGATTATGTCTGCAAGCTTGACAAAGCTCTTTATGGGCTGCATCAGGCACCCAGGAAGTGGTATGAGACATTGTCTGAGTATTTTTGCAAACATGGATACAGGAGAGGTACTATAGATGGAACTCTCTTCATCAAAGGACAGGGAAATGACATATTGCTAGTTCAAGTGTATGTAGATGACATCATCTTTGGTTCAACTAATCCAAAGCTCTGCAAAGACTTTGAGAAGCTGATGAAAGACAGATTTGAAATGAGTGCAATGGGAGAACTCAATTTCTTTCTGGGAATTCAAGTGAAGCAAGTTGAAGATGGTATCTTCATAAGTCAGTCAAAGTATGTTCAGGACATACTCAAGAGGTTCAACATGACTGATTGTAAGATGGTAAGACACCCATAGCCAGAAACCACTCTCTTGGACCTGATCTTGAGGGGGAGTGTATAGATGATCACTTATACAGGGCTATGATTGGGTCTCTTATGTATCTTACAGCCAGCAGGCCTGATATCATGTTTGCTACATGTATTTGTGCAAGATATCAAGCCAACCCTAAGATGTCTCACCTCATCACTGTCAAAAGGATTCTAAGATACCTCAAAGGTGCTTTAACACTTGGTTTATGGTATCCAAAGAATCCTGACTTCAATCTGTATGCTTATACAGATAGTGTTTATGGTGGTTGCAACATGACTGCAAAGTCTACATCTTGGGGATGTCAATTCCTTGGTGGAAGGGTTGTCTCATGGCAATGCAAGAAACAATCCTATGTGTCTGCATCAACTGCTGAGGCTGAATACATTGCTGCTGCAAGTTGTTGTGCTCAAGTGCTTTGGATTCAAAATCAGATGCTGGACTATGGATTTAACTTCAAGGAGACTCCTATCCACATAGACAACAATAGTGCTATCTCTATCACTGAGAACCCTGTGCAGCACTCAAGGACCAAACACATAAATATCAGGTATCATTTAATAAGAGATAACTATGAAAAGGGATTAATTAAACTAGTCAAAGTTCATACAGATGAACAATATGCTGATTTGTTTATAAAAGCTTTTGATGAACAGAGATTTAAATATCTAATATCAGCTATTGGGATGATTAACTTTAAGCAGATTTTTTCTTAAAACTAATTCTACTTATATCTTAAAATATGTGTGTCCTAAGTTGTCTAGTTCATCACTTTCATAAGCTCATGTTTTCTTTGGAATAAAAAAATCCTTTTTGAAGATTTTCCTTAGATTCTTGAAAATTTTCTGATCCTTCGGAAGATATATTTTTACCTTCGGAAGCAAATCTGTCTTCAAAATAAATAATTGTCTAATAAATATTACCTTCGGAAGAGGTTTCAATCTATCTTCCGAAGCTTAAATACTTGTCTCAGACACTTATTTGTTTTTAAGGACTTTTTCCTTCCGAAGCAAAATTAACTCTCGGAAGCTTTGTTGTTTTATATACAAAGCATTCAAGTGTTTGTTTCTCTTCCGAAGCAAAATCTTCAAGATTCTCAGGAAATTCTTCCGAAGTCATTTTAGCTTCGGAAGCTTTTTCATTAAAACCTTCGAAGACAATTTACCTTCAGAAGCTTTTCGAATTTTAAGAAAACTACTTTTTGAGCAAAAGTAAAATACTTTTTCAGAGGTGGGACCGACATAAGGGTTTTAAAGTTTATCCTCTTTCATTAACTTTGGTTCAAATCCTTTTCACATAAATACCCAACGGTTCCCCCTCTCCCTCACTATCTTCTTCAATTCTACTATTTCTCAAATCTAATTCCCAAAACCCGCCTTTGCTTTTCCCCTTACTTCATCCTTAAGCTTCTCAAATGGCCAACCTTAACCGCAGAAACAACCCAGATTTCTCCATGCAACTCCACAGGCAACACAATCAGTTTGTTGTGTTAAGCTCTGAGAAAGATGATAGTTTCTCAGAGATTTGCCGTTTCTTAGCTTTATCTAATTACTTGACATCCCTAACCATTGATCCTACTCTCTATAAGGATCATCTGCTTGAATTTTGGAAGACCTGCCAAGAGGTCATCATGGATGGGGAGAAGGCACTGTCTGCCACAGTGCAAGGAAGGACAATCTTTATCACTCCGGCCATCATCAACACTCATTTGCAGCTGGATGATGAAGAAGGTGAGTTGTCCTTCCCAAAGGAAGCTGTCAATCATTCCTTTGATCAGATGGGCTATGAGGGAGATTTCTCTGTAAAGACCTTCAGGAAAGGGAAGGTCTCATCCCAGTGGAAATACCTACTCCATGTGGTTATCCACAGCTTGTCAAACAAGCATGGAGGGTGGGACCAGATTCCTGAGGATCTCTCCTTCATAGTGCACGGAATGATTCAAGGGGTCAAGTTCAGGTACTCTCAATTTGTCTATACCAATTTGCTTGCTAACTTGGACTCCTTAGAGTATTATATGTTTCCTAGATATGTTCAACACATTCTCAACTGTGAATTGGGCTCACAGTTGAAGGAAACAGATAATATTCTTAAATTAGGACAGATGAAGCCTGGCATTTTTAAAATCATAAAGAAGCCAACTGTAGGGTTCTCAGAGGTAGAAACAGCCCTTGTCCCCAAAATGTTAGAGCTCATTGCTCAAGGTGACAAGCTAGCAACACAAGCTAGTGTTGAACCCACACCTTCTACCTCTCTACCACCAAAAATGCCACAAGTAACCCTCACCTACCAAAGAAAATCCAAACGAACTCCTGCTCAAGCTATTGAGTCTGTGCAGGTCCCTATATACTCACCTTTACAGGAGGAAGTGGATACTAGATCTCCCATTTCCTCTGAGGAGCAAACCACTCCCATCTCTTCAACAATCAGGGTTGAGGTTCCTCATGCTCACCCTGATGAGCTCACAAGCCCAACAGCCTTAAGCCTTCACTCTGAGTCTCAACACTCAAGTGAACAACCTTCAGGGGACAGTTACCATCCCCAGCCTTTGGATCTAAATCAACCCATTTCCAATCTTTCATTCTATACTGATGAAGACTTAGGTGTTAGTGAGTACCATGAGTCTCTCTTCTCTTCCCCTACTCAAAGAGAGATGAGTACTCCTGAGTCTCCTCAGTCTAGTCCACATCAGTCACCTATCACTGAGGTGGATACTTCTGAACATGTTCAGGATATCCATATGGAAGAGGCTCTCACTTTTGCAAGTGATTACATTATTAAGACCTCAACCATGGCAACTCAGCCCATTGACATCTCAACTGAGAATGTCAATGAGCAAAGGAAATCCAGCAGCCAAGAACCTGAAGCTGGTGGTGAGAGAGAGGACTTTGGTCCAATCATCTTATCCCCCAATGATTCTTCTGATGAAGAAGAGGGGAATCTGAGACTAAAGGTGCAAAAGCTGTCAAAAACATGCTCCTATTTAGTCTCTAAGGTTAGTCACCTTGAATCTCAGGTGACTACCCTTCACAACAGGGTCAATGATCAGCAACTTGAGATATCTTATCTTAGGGAAAAACTAGCTGGGAGACCTTTAAGAAGAGTTCAACCAGGAACACAAGAACCTGTGAATGTGATTGACCTAACCTCTAGCTCACCTATGCAAGAGGGTGATGCTACCAAAAAGGGGGAGAAAGTCATTACAGACACAGAACCTGGGAGTTCTTCAGAGAGTATGGACATTGAGGACTCACCATCCTCACTTGCAATTGTGCATACTCAGTAACTTCCTCAAGTTCACATTAATGTGGACTCTATAGACTCTATCATCAGGAGTCTCTTTGAAGAAGGTATACCAAGGGCTATGTCATCCCCACCTTAGGGAACTTCAAACAACATCATTGGATGGAGGTATGATGCTGATAGAAGACCCCTTATTCTTCACAGAGTTCAAGGACAACAAGAAGTATTTGATTTTCAAACCTTGAACTACTATGAAGGTCTTGATCTGGTCAACATGCCACTTGTCAATCCAAGCAAATCAAGACAAGCTGACAGGTTGGCACTCAGAATTCAAGACAAAATTACTGAAGAGTTCAGCCTAAGAAGGAGACAAAGGCAATCAGGTAATGCCATTGGTCAACTGGATGCTAAGGCAGACCCTGAGATTAGCTTCAAAGGGAAAACCTTGGCTGAAGGCCCGGTGATAGAGCCTGAGAGCCCTATCACACCAACAACTGCTTCAGAAATTCATTTCCTCAGTGAAACACCTACTGGTGAAGGTGTCTCACAACCTCTCTCTGGCCAGAGCATGGATGCTACACCAAGCAATGAAGGCCAAACCTCTATCCACCCTGAGTCACAAAGGTCTGTGGGTGACAAAGGGAAAAGGATTTTGACTCCTAAGGATATTGAGGAGGAGGAGAGAGAGAGGAAGAGGAAGCTAAGGGGAGAAAGTTCCTCTAGGTCTTCAGGTTTTATGCAAGCTGCAATCAGGGCTGCCCCCAGACTAAATACTTAAGATGATGAGTTGAGGGCAGTCAGGATTACTTACCTGCAGACCAGAAACTATGACATAGATGAGATTATTTCTCTCCCCTTAGAGCAACTAAATGAACTAGCTGACATGGAAGTGTCAAGAGAGATGAAAGAAAAAGAGGATGCAAGGTTACTTCTCCAATTCAAAGAGGAGAAGAGACTGAAAAGACTCTACAAGCATGCTCCTACTTTCTCCTCAATTCAAGAAAGTCCTGTGCAAGAGACTATGGCTTCAACACAAGAACCTCAGGTAGACAAAGAAACAGACAGACAAAACATGATCAACTACCTGAGTGCCACAGGTCTCTACCAGGCATCTGCACTTCTTCCCTTGTCCTTTGAATACATTGAGTTTGAGTATCTCAAACAGCTTGAACTTCAAGTGCTCAAAGAACAAAAAGCTACAAAGAGAAAGATGAGGGAAGAGGCTGTAAAGTCAAGAGCTACCATCCAAAAGAGTATGAAGAAGTCTGCTGACAGACAAAGGATGATGAGCTTCTTGAAGCTGTATGGATTCTCCGGAAGGAGACTTGGCCCTATGTCTCTATCCACAATGGATGAGCATATCAGGGTAATCAAGCAGAAGATCAAGAGTGGAGAACTAATTGACTTACACTCCCCTCCAAGTCAAGCTCCTCCTGAAGTGGAGGTTAAGGTTGAAAAACCTGAGACAACACAACCCGGACCTCCTGCTGAGCCTCAGCAAGCTTCATCTTCTGATCCACAGCAAGGTCAAACTCCCTCTCCTTCTGAACCTGTGAGGGAGGAACACCCAACTGAGAAAGACAAGGATGATCAACAAGGTGCTGCAGACCAGTCTTCTCAGTTAAAGTCTTCTAAGAGGAAGAAGAGGATGGCTTCTAAACCAAAATATAAGAAGAAGAAGCCTAAATAATCTACCTCTACACCTCAGGCTGAGTCAGATCAACCTGAGGAATTGCATGAAGAGGCAGCCCAATCAACTCCAATTCAAGTGGCTCCACTTGCAGCTGAGACACCCATCTTATCCTGGACCTTCACTACTAATCCAGAGAGATGACATGTGATCAGAGATCAAGGTGTTGAGAATGTCTATACATGGCAAGACATAATCAACTTACCTTTGCATGATCTCTTTGAGATGAGAAGATACTATGAGAGTTTGAATGATCCTGACCATCTAATAAGAAGGGTATGGTCATCATTGTGCTGAAGACTACAAACATCTGAAGATCTTCAAAATGTTTTGGTAGCATCGGCCTAGAGGGAGTTTGTAAGGATTCCTATAAGTCTAATGCAACACAAAACATCCAAAGTTTCTCTGCAAGCATGCACTAAAGAGATGAACTAGAAATGCTTCGGACGTTTTACCCCATGCACTAGAAATATTCTAAGTGTAAAATCTTCCGAAGCCAAGACCAATATCTTTTGAAGCCAAAAGTGAAGTCTTTCGAAGCTTCAAAAACAAAGTCTTCCGAAGCCAAAGAGTGAAGATAGATTTCTTCCGAAGACTTTTAGAGATATGCCTTTTCTGATGTACTTTACCATAAAGCTGGACCACCTTTCCTCTGCAACTGTGTAAAGTCACCAACTGACATGAGTTGGTGAAAGGTCCATGCTTTTGGTAACTGTACATTGAGGTCTTGAGTCCATGTTTTCTACTTTATGTACTTTTATCCTTTTTGTAATATATTAGGATGTGAGCTATGGCATGTCATAGTCACAAGTCAAAAGGCAGATATGCCTTTTGATTCTACAATTGATTTTGTTTGTGTCTAGTCAATTGTATCCAGCTGGCTTTCAAAGTATATCCGGCTGTAGGTTGTAGTATAAGTATTCCATGGTCTTGTATCTTTCTTATGCTTTGTAACACTTGTAATAGAACTTGAGAAAGCAATATACTACATCCTTGAAACCCAATCTCTTGTGTTCTCTTGTTCTGTCTCTTACTCATTACTTGTGTTCTTAGTATCATTCTTGTGGTTAATCTAGTTTACTGTTTGATTAAAGTTTGGTTAATCTCCTCTTTGTGTTGTTGTGCTGTAAGTGACCACCCTTCACCGGTCCTGCATGTTCCTTATTATGATGTATGTCTATCTTTCTTGTGGCTTTACGTGTCATGTTAATGAATAAAATGAAGTATTATGTAACGTAAAGTGAAAGATAAAGAAAAGAGGAACATGAAGTAAGAATGCATGCATTAATGAGTAATGAAAGTAAAGAAAGTCTTGCAAGCATGGTATGTACATTGGGGTCTTTCTTTGTGATTGACCATTTATATAGAACTATTGCTGCATACCTTAGGTACTATGACCACGAGGTGCGACGCACCGTTATAGAAGGTCTACGATAGGCCTAGGTCCATAACCATGAACAAAAAGGTATTGCTTATGGCAATGGTACACATATCTTCATACCTTAGGTACTGTGACCACGAGGTGCGACGCACCGTTATAGAAGGTCTACGATAGGCCTAGGTCCAGAACCATGAACAGAAAGGTATTGCATAGTACACCTAAAACTTTATCCTAGGTGTTGGGGCCATGAGGTGCGGTACACCGTTATAGAAGGTCTATGATAGGCCTAGGTCCAGTACCATGAACAGAAGGGTAAGGTTTATGGTTGATAGAAAAGGGAAAAGTTATAATGATTAAAGAATCTAAAAGTTACAGTATGAATGAATGATGAAGATAATAGTGATATTATCTGTGTATACGTATGATGTATGATCGCATGAGGAAATGAAAGGTTTTAATGAAAGTAAAGTATGTTTTATTATAAAACTAGAACTCACTCAGCAACGCTGACTTTTATGTGTTTCCAGTTGGCAGGTAATGATTGCTGAGGATGGCACTGCGAGGCTACTCGGCTCTTTTGGGATGGCATTCTTTTGATTAATGTTTTTGCATTGTAATGCGAACAAACTATTTTGTAATGAATGTTGTATTAACTTGCAAAAGCATTTATATGGAAATGAAAGATTATTTTAGTGTTCCGCTGCGATGTTTATGAAATACAAATGTAAATAAATGTTTTATGCGCGATGAATGACCAACTGTAAGCATCCCGGAAACGGGGCCTTACAAGTTGGTATCAGAGCCAAAGTTTAAGTGAAATGGGTAATTTTTTTCAAATAAACCTTAACTTAAACTGAAAATGGGATGGAATGGGAATGGAATGCCAATCTGAGTAGCTGCGTGCCATCAGGTATTTTCGTAAAGTTAACCAGTTTTATGTGCGCATGGTATGTGGATATGTGTTGTATGTGGATTTAAATAATGATGTAGTCAGGACAGGTAATGCTTGGGGTATGAAGAGTAAGTAAGTGGCTAATCACAACTGGCCACTGTAATTAGGGACTTACTATACTTGACATAAACTGAGTTGTTTCCTTGAATGACCGTGTTGGTGTTTGAATCTTTCAGAGTGATATAGAGAATGGCTGGTGGTAGATCCTCTAAAGCTTATAGGGGTGGAGGCCGTGGTGGGCCTGAGGCTGAACCGCGACCCAAAAGAGGAAGGCCTAGAGTCGAAAAGGTGGTTCCTGAAGAACCTGAGACCCCTCATTCGGTGGCTGGGGATGAGAGTGCAAACTTGAGGGCCTCATTAAAGGAGGCTGTTGTTGAAGAAGTACACGAGGTCATGCAGACAATCTTACCGTCTGTGGTGACCGAAGTCATCAAGGCTGTGAAAGAAGGAGAAAGAAAGGAGAGAAACAGGTCTTCGGGGGGACGAGAGCAACCGGAGCCTGAAACGGTTTTCTCTGATAATGAAGACGAGGAAGAGGAAGATGAGCCTGTGCAAGAGGTGGCACGAGGCTGTAACTATGGGGCGTTTATGAGATGCAAGCCCCCTACTTTCGACGGTAATGGCACTGTTGCCGCTGCTCACCGATGGGTGAGAGAGATGGAGGCTCTTCTCGACATCAGCGAGTGCCGGGAAGATCAGAAAGTGAAGTTTTCCACCCACTCGTTTGTGGACTCATAGAGAATGAGATGGCCCGAACTGAAGAAGTTGGTGATTGGGGAGTTCTGTCCTCATAGAGAAATGGATAAAGTTGAGAGAGAGTTTCTGCATCTGCAGGCGGGGACCATGACACATCAGCAGTATACCACGAAGTTCAATGAGATGGCACGTCTGGTGCCGGATCAGGTGAGACCTTTGTCATGGAAGATTAAAAGATACATTTAGGGTTTGCCAGCGGATATTCGCAGGCACATGATCGCTGCCCGACCGAGCACGTTTAGGTCGGCGGTGGACTTGGCGGGAAGACTGTATGATGAGAGAACGGTGGTGGTGACAGGAGGTAGCAGGAAGGGTGGAGGTGATCGAAACTGGCAGGGGAAGAGGTTTGGTCGGGGTGATGCCTCGGCGGGTAACAAGAAGGCACGTGTGGACGACCGCCGTGTGGTCGCATCGGGTGCTGGTATAAAGAAGTGTGGTAGGTGTGGGAGAGAACATAGCGGGGAATGTAGGCTGGGGCTGAATGTGTGCTTCAAATGTGGGAAGCCGGGGCATATAGCCAAGGACTTGTTGATACATGTATGTCCCTAGATCATGATTTGTAATGTAATGAACTTGTCTGTCTGATTTTGATGTAATTGTAATTGATTAATGAAATGATATGAATTGGTTGTTACTTGTAATGTTTAGTATTTCATTAATGAGTTGTGATTGAATTGATTGGGTTTATGAATGTTTGAATGAGTGCACATTAAGTTATATTAAATAGAACATTCAAACTTAACTTAATGAAGTTCTCATGCGGATGGCCCATGCGAATGGACCACACGCATGAATGACTTCATACGATTGACTCAATCGCACGACTGAACCAGGAGACTGGATCAGTCGTATGATTGACACATAAGATTGACTCAATCGCACGACTGAACACTCAGTCGTGCGGATGAATCAACCGCATGGTTCAATCGCACGACTGAACCATACTTATGGCCCAGTCGCACGATTGAACAATACTAACCTATAAATAGACCCAATTCGTGAGAAAACGTAAGCATTCATCCCATTACGACTCCAGACGTACCCTAGCCGTCCAGAAGCCTCCCAAATCGTTCTCCAAGTTCATAGAACACATCAGATCGGTTCCTAATCGATTTCTGACGTTGATATCAATTCTTGATTGATTCATCGTGTGTTCTCACTGATTGGATCACCAATCAAATAGGATTCCGCACTATTTGAGTTGGTTTAACACGCAATCACTCGGTATTTCGTTCAAATACCAGGTCCTAACAAGTGGTATCAGAGCATAGGCTCTTGATTTCGTGTTGATTCAATCAAGATTGCATAAAAGTTTGTGTTTTTGCACGAAAAACGCAATCTTTTGCATCAAAAGTGATCTTGGACGTTCCCTGCTCATTGAAGTTCAGTTTCTACGAACTTAGACGATTTGGACTTGCAAAATTTCGAATTTTTACGGCTGAAACCCGTCAAACCTAGAAATTTTCGCAAAACAGCAGCTTCAGTCGCACGAGTGACCCATTCGCACGACTAGACTCATTCGCATTGTTCATTCGCACGACTGGACCTAGTCGCACCTTCATTCGGCCGACTGAACCGTTTCGTTCGCATAGCTCACACGAACCAGATTCATTCGCACGACTGAACCATTCGCCCTGTTCAGTCGCACGGTTGGACCAATCGCAGAGTTCATACGCACGATAAGACCATTCGCATCCTTCAGTCGCATCAGTTAAAGTTGATTTGATTAGACTCTAAGTTTAGTAACCATGGAAGATCAGATGTCAGCCTTTACTGCGGGGAAGGACTCAAGAATACAGAACCTGCTGCTGCTTGAGAGTGAGGTGGGTATTCACAATAAACCACCAAAGCTCTTGACTTTAGATGAGTTTCCTCACTGGAAACAACGTTTTGAGATCTACCTCAATGGAGTAGATCCTAATCTGTGGGAAGCTATCGAAGTTGGGTATAGTACACCGGTGGGAGCAGATGGAGTGAAATTAACGTTAAGTGGGATGACCGACGCACAGAAAGTAAAGTATAATGCTGAGAAAAGAGTTTATGCGATGATAACTCAGTCGATCCCCAAAGATATATTCCACCAGTACTCAGAGAACAAGCAGTCCAAGAAACTGTGGGATGAGCTAGAGAAAAGGTATGATGGGAATGCATCGTTAAAGGCAATCAAAGCAAAGGAGTTAAAGAAGGAATTCGATAACTTCTCATCAATTGGTAACGAGAGTTTAGATGAAGTCATGACAGATTCTACCATTTGATGAGCGAGTTGCATACACATGGAGTGGAGACAACTATGGAAGAAAAAGTAAGCAACTTCGCAGATGGATTGCCTGATAAGTGGGCTTCATTCGTGTCTAATCTTAGACAGAATGGAATACTCATAAAGCTGGATATAAATGACTTTATTCTTAGACTGCGTGAAGAAGCACTAAGGATGAAGTATAGAGCACAGAAGTCTTCATATACACAAAACCCAGCTTTATACAATGCCACGCCTCAAGCTAAGACATCTGGAGCACCTCTCCAGACAGCATTTGTGTCCAGCTCGTCAGGTCCTTCACATGCTTCTACTTCTGGATCAGACACGTCAGGGTCGTCATGTACCCATTATATTGGATCAGAAGCAAGTGCTACTAAATTGAAGACCGAGAATCTCGGGAATGTGACTGTAGAAGTAGCACGAGAGCATATGGATCTTCTCGCTGCAGTAGTTCATTCATATGATGGACTTGTAGCTGGGAAGATTGGAAACTGTCATTTGGCAGATGAAGACTACGAGCAGGTAGATGAAATGGAGCTTGAAAGAATGGATATAATGTGGGCCTTAGCTAGCGCTGTCCGAAGGGCGAAGAAGTTTGTTAAGAAGACAGGACAAAATTTGATAGCTACTAAGGACACCACATTTGGTTTTGACAAGAGCAAAGTGACCTGCTTCAACTGTGGAGAGAAAGGGCACTTCAAGAGGGAATGTGTCAAACCAAAGAAGACGGGTAATGGGAACCCGTTCTCATCCTTTACTCGCCAAGACAAGCAAGCCTCTAGTTCTACTACATCAAACAAGGACCCAAAAGCCTTGACTGCTCATGATGATGAAGGACAGGACTGGAGTTTTAGATTTGTCACCCCAGAATCTAACATTGCCAGTGTTGAAGATATTGATGATGATTCTGCGAGTGAGGGTGATTTAGCAGTTGATTTAGCGATGTCACACAATGAAGAAACAACTGCAGCTGAAGTCAGTTACACACCAAAGGAGGAAACTTCCAAGTCAGATTCAGAAAAGTCAGAATCACCAGAACCAGAGACGTCTGATGCTGCGTTGATGGCTAACTCTTCTGAAACAACACAGGTAAGTACAACTGACCAATTGTTTAATAATCATGCTTGTTCTAACTGTGATATGTTTAGGAATAGCATTGATGAAAAATTTGCTAGGTTATTAGATCACAATGATAACTTAGTAAAGGACTTACAACTATGCACTGAGGCCAATAGAGTTCTAAAACAAAATGAGCATAGTTATAAGGAAAAGATAGACCTATTGACTAAGCAACTTAGGGAAACCGAAGTAGTTGCCTTTAATCAATCAAATGACATTAGGTACTATCTAAACTCCCTAGAGGACACTAAGAAACAAAAGCAGTTCTAGAAGTAGAAGTTAATCCTTAAAACAGAAACTGCATAGTTGGACTAGTTCTTCACACATAGTTCAACACTTAGTGAGAGAAAGGAATAATGGGGAGGGATTAGGCTACAAAGTGGTTCCACCACCACCTGAGACCTTGATGAACACAAGTCTAAACCAGTAACAACAACCCAATCAAGGATCATGTGGTGACCACTCCTCTTGTTACTGATCCAGACACATCATGTTCATCTACTGAATCTGGACAGAAACAAAAGGAGGCCACTTCAAAGGCAAAGGGTAAATTGCCTTGTGTTAATCTGGAAAATGAATTTGAAAAAGTTAACTTAAAGTCAGGGTCAAACAGAGTCAAATCAGAACCCAAAAAGACTTCAAACGTTAATTTTTCACATGCTACAAGTCAAAACCAGTTAACCAAAAGGTTGAACAAGTTAAACAGGTTAAAACAGTTAAATTTGTTAAACCAGAGAAAACATCAAACATGCAAGAGTCAAAACCTAAGGTGATTGATGTTACTAAAGTGTCACGCATTTCTCCACAAAGAAAGTCAAATATAAGGTTGATAGCAGATTGTGCTACAACTGTGGAGAATGTGGACATATTGCTCCTATTGTCCTTTCTATCAGACACCTAGGAAGAAGATTGATCTTCAGGACTCTAGACCTAGGTCTTCTAAGAGGAGTTCTCTAACTCCACCTAGAAGATCTAGTGAACCTAAAGTCCAACCTGTAAGCCAGACGACTGTTTATCATAAACAGGCATTGCACAAATCTGGCTTATGGAAAGAGAAGACTACCTGTGTGACTGATACTGATGACAAGAAGGAATCTGAGTTACCCTCACCTTCTAAAGGTCAATGGGTAGAGTTTATGATGTGTGATGCCTCTGGGAAACCCAAGACAGTAAAGGCTTGGGTTCCTAACCTAAACTAATACATTTACTTGATATGTGCAGGGTGTTCGGTATAGCGCTGAGACAACACGTGGATTATAGACAGAGGAGCATCCAGGCACATGACAGGAAATAGAGCCCTTTTATCAAATGTCAAACAAATAAAAGGAGGGCATGTTTCCTTTGCAGGAAACAAGGGAGGATACATCACAGCACAGGGAGAAGTGGGAAATCAGAAAGTTAAGTTTGATAAGGTGAACTACGTTCAACAACTTCAAAATAACTTGCTTTCTGTTTCCCAAATCTGCGATAAAGGATTTAAAGTCATCTTCGACAACAACAAGTGTTACGTGCTGAAGAAAGACTATATGATTCCAGAGGACCAAGTTCTGATGACTGCTTCAAGATATAAGGATCTATATGTCTTGGATCTGTCAACAGCTGCTCCAACGGATCATGAAGTGCAGTGCTTTCTATCTAAAGCTACTGAGAAGGACTCAATCTCCTGGCATAGGAGAATGGGACACATTAGTCAAAGGAAGATGAATCACTTGATTCAGAAGGACTTAGTGAGAGGAGTAAATGTCAAGAACTTCCAACTTCCAGACTTTTGTGTAGCTTGCAAGAAAGGCAAACAGACAAAGAAGTCTCATAAGGAAAAGAAAGTTCATTCAATAGAACTTCCTCTTGAACTTCTTCACATGGATCTGTTTGGTCCAGTCAGTACAAGGAGCATTGCAGGCGATCTGTACTGTTTTGTGGTCACTGATGACTACTCAAGGTTCACTTGGGTAATGTTTCTGAAATCCAAATCAGAAACATTTGAGTCATTCAAGGAATTAGTCACCACTCTGGAATCTCTCTACAAGCTAAAGGTTAGACAAGTACGCTCAGACAACGGGACCGAATTCAAGAATCAATGGATGGAGGCATACTGCAAGGAAAAGGGAATTGTTCATCAATTCACTTCAGCATACACGCCTCAGATGAATGGTGTTGCTGAGAGGAAAAATAGGAGCTTGATAGAGACTGCACGGACTATGCTGGCGACTCGAAACTGCCTATCCAATTCTGGAATGAGGCAGTAGCAAATGCATGTTATACACTGAATCGAGTCCTAATAGTCAAGCGCCACGGAAAGACATGTTATGAGCTACTACAAAGACGCAAACCGAATTTGGAGTATCTTGAACCTTTTGGCGCGCCGTGTACACTTCTGAAGAAGACACAAGAAGGAAAATTCAGCGAGAAGGCAGATGAAGGAATCTTTCTAGGATACAACATACCGAATAAGCGAGTTTACAATAACTCAACGGGTCTTGTAGAAGTGTGGTGTAATGTCGACGTTCAGAGATATACCACACCACCTACAGGAAAAGGACCTGCCTACTTCTTCGATTATGATGGATTCTTCAAATCCTTCAACATACCTCTCTCTCCCTCGGATGATGAGCTAGCACTAGGATGATGTATGATATTCTGAATACACCATCTAGCACACAGGGAGAATCATCTACTCAGTCAGGGGGAGTAGTCGACGTCAGTGACTCCTCCTCTGAAGATGAAGCTGAAGAAGATGACCAGAACAGTCAGGAGGAACAGGTTCCAGTTCCAGCAAGTCCACAAGCATCTACGAGTGATGCACCTTCGACTTCAGAACCTCAAACTCCAACTACCTCAGATGCAGAACCAAATGTTCATAATCTTGGCTCTGAGGTAGCTGTTCCTACTACTCCAGGATCACGACTAAATGTTTATCATCCCCTTGACAATGTCATTGGAGATGTCAGATCAGGAGTACAAACCCGAAATCAGTTGTACTCAGCTGATTACGCCTCGGTTATGGAGAAAGGTTACATTCATGATGGTGCCTATCGATGTTTTGTCTCGCAGGTTGAGCCAAATATGTCAGTGAAGCACTCAATGATGAGGCGTGGGTGAGTGCCATGCAAGAAGAACTTCTACAGTTTAAGAAGTTAGGTGTATGGACACTAGTTGATAAACCTAAAGGTGCTAAAGTCATTGGCACTAAATGGGTACTAAAATGCAAGAAGGATGACCAAGGGGTCATTATCAGGAACAAAGCTCGACTGGTGGTTCAAGGTTTTCGCCAAGTCGAGGGAATTGACTACAATGAGGTGTTTGCACCCGTGGCAAGGATGGAAGCTATTCGTATCTTCCTTGCCTATGCATCGTACATGAAGATCAAAGTCTACCAATTAGATGTAAAGAGTGCATTCCTTCATGGAGAAATCAGAGAAACAGTCTACGTAAGTCAACCCGAGGGTTTTGAAGATCCTTATCATCGGGATAGAGTTTACAAGCTCGACAAAGCTTTGTATGGGCTTCATCAAGCTCCTCGAGCTTGGTATGAGAAACTCTCAACTCATCTTGTGAAACACGGCTTTCGCAGGGGAGTAATTGACTGTACACTGTTTATTAAGGAAAAGGATGGCGACCTACTGCTTGTACAGATATACGTTGATGACATAATCTTCGGGTCAAAGAACGAAGAGTTATGTAAAGAGTTTGAAGCAGTAATGAAGAAAGAATTTGAGATGAGTGCCATGGGGGAGATGAAGTTCTTTCTCGGGTTACAGGTGGATCAAACACCTAATGGGATCTTTCTACATCAGACCAAGTATGTAGGAGACATTCTCAGTCTTTTGACATGGAGAATGCTTCTGCTGCTGGGACTCCACTTGCTACTAATCATGATATAGCACCGGATGATAATGGAGATCTAGTAGATGCCACTATGTACCGAGGAAATGATCGGATCCTCATGTATCTCACTGCCTCAAGACCTGATTATGTATGCTAGTCTACATGTCTATGCAAGATATCAGGCTAAACCAAAGGTCAACCATCTGATCGGGGTCAAGAGGATTTTTCGTTATCTGAAGGGTACACCCACACTTGGATTGTGGTACCCTCATGATGATGACTTTGAGCTTACCGCGTATAGTGACTCGGATTACGGGGGCTGCAAGATGAACTACAAGTCTACATCAGCAGGGTGTCAATTCTTTGGGAGAAGATTAGTTACCTGGCAGTGTAAGAAGCAGACATCGGTTGCCTTGTCAACCTGTGAAGCCGAATATGTTGCTGCTGCAAGTTGCTGTTCTCAAATCATCTGGATTCAACAGCAAATGCGGGATTACGGTTTAAATTCTCATCTACTCCTATTTTTGTTGATAACTCTGCTGCAATTGCAGTAACTAAAAATCCGGTCCAACATCCTAAGACCAAACACATCGGTATTAAATACCATTTCATAAGAGATTGTTTTGAAAAGAACTTAATTGATGTGGTTAAAATTAATACTGATTTTCAACGCGCTGACCTCTATACTAAAGCTTTTTTGATACCACGTTTTCAATATTTATTAGAGGTCAACGGTGTTAAAAAAAAAGTGAGGTAATTCCTGATGATGAAAATGTGTAGTCCGATGTCGTGTACTTAAATTTTATTTTATTTATTTTGATTTGTTTATTTGATTTTAATTTGATTTAAACTCATGTTCTCTTGCTGTTTATTAAAATCCTAAAATAATTAAACCAGAAATGATTTTAGTATTTTAGGGGGAGAATATGTCAGCAAGTTAACATTAAAAAAAAAAAAAAAAAATGAGGGAGAAGGAGTAGCGAGCTGAAATAAGGTAGATTGTATCTGTGATACCGATTCAATACCTTTGGAAAATGATAGTACACAGGAACAAATCAAGAGGGACTTTAAAATTTAAGTGTTAGTAATATGCAAAAGTTCAAAGTAATAAATCTGTGTAGTCTAAGCAATACTAAAAGGAAAGATGATAGAAAACTGGCAACTCCTAAGGTGACACAAAGAAAGTAGACTTAGAGGTGCTAGACATATATGATATGTTGGTAGATTCAACACAATAGACAATAGACTGGATTGGTGATTTCAAAGATTAAACTAAAGTGTTCAACTGACTGTGGGCGTCCATCTTATCACTGGTTAACACAATCAACAATATTCCAATAAGGGGTAATGAGCAAGTAAACGCCACAAATGTGTGCGGATGACCATAACTAGAGCAAAGCAAAGAAAAAATGAAAGACAAATGCAATAAAGCTAATGACTTATGTTGTTGGTGCATTTTGTGCAAAATAAAATAAGCTGCTCTAACAAGGAGATAGGTTATGTGCCTCTCTGCTGTGCGATGGCACTGACCTGAGGATAAGCATAACCTAGATATTCTAGAATTCATTGTTGTTTGCCGCCTCTCTGCTGTGTGCGATGGCACTGACCTGAGGACAGGCTTCTCTTTGAAAGCTCTAAGAATAGTCTCTTCTTGTAATACCCCGTAGACCGCTCAAAAGCTCCTGAGGGATGTTGATTACCATATAAGTGTGGGATCCACAAGTGTTAGTTGAAATAATTACACCTAAATAAGTCACCAGTCTGTGTCAAAAGTCTGTGTATGGATTTAAGTGGACAAACATACTGACAATCATTGTGGCTACATTCTCAAAGGTCAAATCAATGTGAAAACCTAAGAGTTTCAGTATGATTTCCTTATGTTGCAAAAGACTCTGGATGAACATCGAGAACTTGAGCATCAAAAGGTTTTATAACGAGTCCCAAATGATTTGAATTGCCTGTATGATTCCAAAAATGAATTGGTCCAGATGTGATCAACCTAAGTTGAAGCTATCTACTCCCGATCCAAATCCCGTAGATATCAATCTCTGGATTTATCTCTCACAAAAAGCCAAAAATATGTCTGATTATGTAATTAGTTTAAATTCTTAATTAGTTAGTTTGTTTTAAAGTTTTAACTTGAGTCAAGTGTCGGGCTACATCAGGAAAATCAGAAGGAATAAACTCACTAAAAGGGTCATGTCTGAGATGACCATATGTTCTTTGAAAGTTATATCAGTCACGTCTGAGGTGACAAAGTATTTTTAAAGGGGTCACGTCTGAGGTGACCAAAGTGGTTAAAAGGATCACGTCTGAGGTGATCAAAGTGTTTTCAAGATAAAAGGATCATGTCTGAGATGATCAAAAGGTCATATTTAATTTAATTAATATAAAAGAGTCTAAAGGTAAATTGGTAAAATAGCAGAAAAATTAACTAAGTATGACCCATTCGCACGAATGGACCATACGTATGGACTAACCATACGAATGAAGTCCATTCGCACGAATGGATCATACGATTAGTCCAATCGGATGCTTAAGTGCGAACGAGTGAGTCAGTCGCACGACTGAACTTCAGTCGGACGACTGGAGAAGGGCGACTGACCCAATCGCACGACTGAGTCCCACTCGCACGACTGAAAGGTGCGAATGAACTCAGTCGCACGATTGAACTAGGGTGGATATAAATAGAGGTGGAGTCGGTCGGTCAGAGACTCCTCATTCGCAAATCGCCCCTAATTCGCATATAGTACCGTTACTCTGCCCAAATTTCATTTGCCTTAGCTTTCTTGTTGATTCTGTGATACTAACGTTCGTTCATCATCGTACAGGTATTTTGAAGTTCGTTTCCATCAAATCAGAAAGAATGAAACCCTAATCGGATTAATAAGACTGTGAAGTGCGAACCGCGAAGTCAAACCCTAATAACCTATTAAAACTAAGTAATATGTTAAAATTAAGTAAAATAGGTTATTAGGGAAGAGTAGGCGACACTAAAGAACCGGTTAATTGAATGATACAACTTGTTCTGCGTAGATTTGATCTTGGGACGACTGAACAAATGAGACAGACGACTGGTCGTCCGGATGAACTTCAGTCGCACGACTGAAGGGTGCGAATCACTTAATCGCACGACTGAACCATGCGAATGAGACTCAGTCGCACGACTGGTGTAACCGCACAAGAGTACATGCGCATGAGTCCAGTCGCACACTCAGTCGTGCGTATGAGGTCAATCGCACGTCTGAACCTCAATCGCACAATTCAGTCGCACGACTGTCTTCAGTCGTACAACCTCAGTCGCATGACAGATAAATTTTATTCAAAGTTTAAGTGTTGCTTTATACTCTTAGCCAACGAAACTAACGTTTATGTTATTATGTGTTACAGATGGCGAGTAGATGGAATATGAGCACTAAGCACAACATTTGTGCTCACCTGGACTTGACATCCAGGAATGCAGCCGACTTTGCTGGCATTATTACTTTCCTACAGAGATCCAGGATCGCTCACGCTATATCTACTCCCTGCACACCGTACAGATCAGTGCAGCAGGCCTTTCTGGGAAGGCGCATCTGTAGACAGATCCACCGAGCCTCACTGCATCAGGAGCTCGATTTTTGGTGAGGCTATCACTATTTCTGAGGAGGATCTGAGGATAGTTCTCCTCAGTTTGGAGATGATGCTGAGTGTCCCACACGTCTACACCCCCTCACCGTCCGTGGATGCTTCATGAGAGCCAAGTACTCTGGGGACATCAAATGCCGGGGTACTCAACAAGAGTAACCTCTGTCCCCAGTTTAAGTACCTGGCACACGTGCTGCTGAAGTGTATAGCATCACGGAAGGGAGGTTTTGATGACGAGCTCTCTGACCAGATTCAGAACGCTTATGCAGCGTTGGTGCTGAACCACCCGTTCAGCTTCTCCAGGATGATATTCAGCTATTTGGTGGAGAACCTCGAGGGAAGGGGAAGGAAGGCTTCTGTATGTACCCTAGATTTTTACAGATGATCATTGATCAGAAGCTTCCTTCCCTGCCGAAGGAGAAGGAGGACGCTGTTATCCTCGAGGTCATGGACGACACGACTCTCGGCAGGATGAAGGTCTACAGGGGGAAGCAGGTGAAGCCCCCTGTCAGGAGGTTATTTGGGCATCTGGCCCGGCTGATTACGTGGCGCCAGCGAAGAGGAAGTGGCGCCACGAGGACAGTGACTCAGATGTGGAGCATATAGCTATACCAGAGACAGACTCTGATGATGATGATAGTGGCGATGCCGGGGATGACATGCCTGCCCCATCTAGAGGCACAGATACAGACGTTATATCCCCCGGGGTCAGCCACTGCCGGAGAGGTCGCAGAGATGGCCGGCTTCCATCAGGAGTTTGTTGCTGGTGACATCGAGGAGGAAGAGTCAGACGAGGAGCCCCTCACCAGGACTGTGGGAAGCAAAGTAGTTCCCACAGACCACGGGCTTAAGGTGGTTGGTGAGCACCCAAGGGACTCCTCGGAGAGAGATACTGACCCAACTACGTTCCAGGGTCAGTTAGCAGAGCTGCAGGGGGAGCATCTACTTCCTCCGGGACTAGGAGGAAGCGGATGGCTCAACCACATGGGATGAAGAAGAAGAAGCGTCGTTTGACCTTCTGTACTACCAGCCACTGCCACCCACCACCACACACTCACCTTGACCTCACGCCCAGCCCTCACGTATCATGGATCTACTCTAGCTACCAACTCACATTGGGGTAATAGGAGCAGCTCTCAGCGCTTAACCGATGGTTATGCGTCTGCTTGCTGCTGACGAGGAGAAGCGGCGCAGATCCGCCAGCTGACCGACTTGGCTGCTGCCCAATCTCAGCAATTGGCAGAGCAAGCTCGTGTCATAGACCAGCAGAGAGTTGAGGTGTCCCAACTCCAAGATACTCAGGCTCAGTCCGTCAAACGTATTGAGGAGTTGGAGACGACCAATAAGACGATCATGCTGAGGCTGAAGGGGTCGAAGGATGAGCCCCTGAAGCTAAAGGAGGGTGACGGGGACGACGGAGATGATGATGATGAAGATGAGGATGATGATGAGGAAGATGATGATGATGAGGAGACAGAAGAAGAGAGGACAGAAGGACATGATGATGATGACGAGGCAGAAGGAGGGGATGCAGCTGCATCGGCCTCTGCCTCAGGTCAGGAGCGGAGATCCAAACGTCGTCAAGACCAGTCATCCACTACTTCTGCTCCTCCGAGCGACACACCACAGATTCAGGACAAAAGTACTGATTAGACGTTTTATGTATTTATTTACTTTGTACTTGAATCATGTAATGAAAAACAAATGTATTAAATGTTTATATATATTATTAAGTTATATATGTCTGTTTGATTAATTACTAATGATTTATGTGTTGAATGTTTATATCAAACAGATCCAAACTTTCAAAGGGATGAGTTTGACTTTACTCCCCTTCAAATGGTCAAGACTCAGTTAACCATGATTCTTGACCTACAAGGGATAGTAAGACGGTCTGTGAGTTATACCCCTGAAGAAGGGGAGATAATTCATGACCTGTCTGATGAGCAAATAGCAGAAATGTTCAAACTCAATCACGATGAACTAGTGAAGGACGCTCCAACAGTGGACTCAACCAGTGATGAGGAACTGAACGACATTGATGAAGTTGAGATTGAAGACATCACTGCAGAAGAGTATCCTCAGTATGCTGACGCCGAGGGAAATGTGGTCCCCAATTTGGGTGAATCCCTAGTCAGTGATACTTTCGAGGTACTTGACAAGATGGAGCAAGAAGCAGAAAAGACTGAAGAAACAGCCCAAGCCTCCAATGCAGATGTAGATATTCGCAAGGCTGAATGGGCTGCCTGTTTTGAGGAAGTTAGAGCCCAGCGGGCTGCACCAAAGAGAGATGCCTACACCAAACTCTACAAAGTCAAGAAACACCATAAGGTGTCGGGCAGGATTATCTCTTGGGCTTATTTTGAAGACCTTAACGCTTATGCAGTTAAGAGGAGCAGGGCATAGAGTACTTCAGATTTCCCACATGATCTGAAGACTACCTGGTTTTGAGCTCAACCAGCTGGCTAAACTAAAGCTGCTGTATGCCGACCCGAGAAAGATGTCAGGCTGGTTTGAGGCTGCCCTGAGAAAAGAGTACCACACCAGGTGGGTCAACTTCAAACCTCAACAACCTACGAGGTATATCAGACGTTCTGAAGTTGATCCCATAACTGGTAAGCCAAAGATAGTGCTGAAGTGGAGTCCCCCGAGAACAATGTCGAGAATCCCTCTAAGGGAAATGCCACAGGACTTCACTCCCCACTTCAAATGGTGGTACTACGATTGGAGAACAGCTGAAGCGGTCATAGTATTGAATAAAGAGGGACAAATGGATACTATCAGGGTATTCGACCCAATGTGGCTAACCAACTTATCGGCTAATGATGTCTACACATTATATAAGTGGCCACTATTCTATGACACGCAAGATATTGTACAAGCCTTCCAATTCCAAAATGTCATAAGACTCTGTTTTGCTTTTGAGATACACGTAGGAGTCACTAAAGAGGAGAAGTACAAGAAGTTTAAGGAGGTGATGCAGAAGACAAGCGAATAGATAGATCTAGGTCCAAGGGGGAGTTTGTTGATACATGTATGTCCCTAGATCATGATTTGTAATGTAATGAACTTGTCTGTCTGATTTTGATGTAATTGTAATTGATTAATGAAATGATATGAATTGGTTGTTACTTGTAATGTTTAGTATTTCATTAATGAGTTGTGATTGAATTGATTGGGTTTATGAATGTTTGAATGAGTGCACATTAAGTTATATTAAATAGAACATTCAAACTTAACTTAATGAAGTTCTCATGCGGATGGCCCATGCGAATGGACCACACGCATGAATGACTTCATACGATTGAATCAATCGCACGACTGAACCAGGAGACTGGATCAGTCGTATGATTGACACATAAGATTGACTCAATCGCACGACTGAACACTCAGTCGTGCGGATGAATCAACCGCATGGTTCAATCGCACGACTGAACCATACTTATGGCCCAGTCGCACGATTCAACAATACTAACCTATAAATAGACCCAATTCGTGAGAAAACGTAAGCATTCATCCCATTACGACTCCAGACGTACCCTAGCCGTCCAGAAGCCTCCCAAATCGTTCTCCAAGTTCATAGAACACATCAGATCGGTTCCTAATCGATTTCTGACGTTGATATCAATTCTTGATTGATTCATCGTGTGTTCTCACTGATTGGATCACCAATCAAATAGGATTCCGCACTATTTGAGTTGGTTTAACACGCAATCACTCGGTATTTCGTTCAAATACCAGGTCCTAACAGGACTGTCGTACGGTCTGGTGCTTTAACTGTGGCATGGAGGGCCACGTGAGTAAGGATTGTAAGAAGCCGAGGGCTGAGAGTTCCGAGGTGAAAAAGACGGGGAATGAAGGATCGAGGGCGAGTGCCAGGGCATTCACCATGACGCAGGAGGAGGCTAGGATGGACCCTGACGTTGTGTCCGGTACGTTTCTAGTGAACCAAACTTTAGCTTCTGTGTTATTTGATTCTGGTGCTAGTAAAAGTTTTATTTCTACTGCTTTCTGTGCTAACCTGCCTGTTAGTAGTAGACGGGTCGATGCGCCCTTTGATGTAGAAACTGCCATAGGTGAGTCTACCCGGATTTCTAAAATGATAGAGGGTTGTGATGTGGAACTTGAGGGTCACAAGTTTCCTGTTAGACCGTTCGTGATGGCCTTAGGTGGTTTCGATTTGGTTCTTGGGATGGATTGGTTGGCGGACTTCGAGGCGAACATTGTGTCTCGCAAGAAGATGATTCGTTTGACAGCGCCTGACGGTAGTTCAGTGACAGTTTATGGTGATCGGGTTACTACGATTCCGAAAGTAATTTTGATGGCAGTGGCGGGAAGGTGTATGAGGCGTGGATGTAGTGCCTACTTGGCTTACGTAAAGGATGTAGATACGCCAACACCACAACTGTCTGATATACTGGTTGTGTGTGACTTTCCAAACGTGTTCCCAGAAGACTTACCAGGAGTGCCACCTGACAGAGAGATTGAGTTTCAGATTGATCTGATACTGGGTGCCCAACTTGTTGCCAAGGCACCGTATCGGTTAGCTCCGATGGAGATGAAGGAATTGATGGAGCAGTTGCAAGAGCTGCTTGATAAGGGGTTCATTAGACTGAGTATCTCTCCTTGGGGTGCTCCGGTCCTGTTTGTAAAGAAGAAGGACGGTAGTATGAGGATGTGCATTGACTACCGCGAGCTGAACAAGTTGACGGTGAAGAACCGATACCCCTTACCGAAAATAGATGATTTGTTCGATCAGCTCCAAGGTGCCAGTTGGTTTTCAAGGATAGATCTTTAATCTGGTTACCATCAGCTGAAGGTGAAAGAACAGGATGTCCCTAAACAGCTTTTCGTACGCGCTATGGTCACTACAAGTTTCTTGTCATGTCCTTTGGCTTGACCAACGCGCCAGCTGCTTTTATGGATTTGATGAACCGTGTGTGTCGGCCGATGCTGGATAAATCAGTGATAGTGTTTATTGATGATATCCTGATTTATTCGAGAAGCGAGATTGAGCATGCCGGTCACATTTGGAAGGTTCTGGAGACGCTGAGGAGGGAGAAATTGTATGCTAAATTCTCCAAGTGCGCATTTTGGTTGCGTGAAGTTCAGTTCTTGGGTCATGTGGTGAATCCCGACGGGATTATGGTGGACCCGATGAAAGTGGAGGCGGTTATGCAATGGAAGTCACCAAAGACGCCATCCGAGATTCGTAGTTTCTTGGGTTTCGCGGGCTACTATAGAAGATTTATCCAAGACTTCTCTAAGATTGCTTCTCCACTGACTAAGTTGACCCGAAAAATGTAAAGTTTATATGGGGTCAAGCTCAAGAGAAGGCATTCGAGGAATTGAAGACGAGATTGACTCAAGCTCCTGTTCTGTCATTACCCGATAGAAGTGAAGACCCGGTGGTCTATTCTGATGCTTCCTACTCAGGGTTGGGGTGTGTGTTAATGCAGAGAGGGAAGGTTATAGCATATGCATCCCGACAGTTGAAGGTTCATGAGGTCAATTATCCTACTCATGACCTGGAGCTAGCAGCCGTGGTCTTTGCACTAAAGATTTGGAGGCACAATCTTTACGGGACGAAGTGCACCATTTTCACTGACCACAAGAGTCTGAAGTACTTCTTCGAGCAGAAGGATCTGAACATGAGGCAGAGACGGTAGTTGGAACTTATAAAGGATTATAATTGTGAGATCCACTACCATCCGGGCAAGGCCAATGTGGTGGCTGATGCCCTTAGCCGGAAAGAGAGGCCCGAGCCGATTCGGGTGAAAGCATATCAACTGATCATGACCTCTGATGTAATGAAGCAAGTCAAAGAGTTTCAAGATGAGGCACTGAAAGAAGATCATCTTAACTCTGAAAGAATGAGAGGTCTGGTTGGGGAATTGGGTGAAAATACACTCGGTGTTAGAACCCGATTCGGTCGTGTGTGGATTCCTCGTTTTGGGGATCTACGGGTGAAGATAATGGATGAAGCTCACAAGACTCGATACTCCCTTCACCCAGGTGCCACAAAAATGTACCATGAATGAAGAAGGATTATTGGTGGCCGGGTATGAAGCGCGACGTGGTGGAGTATGTGAGTAAGTGCCTTACTTGCTTACAGGTGAAGGCCGAGCATCAAAAGCCGTATGGGAAGATCAAACCTTTGGATATACCGGAATGGAAGTGGGAGCACATCACCATGGATTTCATTACGAAGCTGCCGCATACCCCGAAAGGGTACGATGCCATTTGGGTGATAGTCGACCGTTTGACGAAGAGTGCTCACTTCCTACCGATCTGCGAGACATATTCATCTGAGAGGTTGGCTGATCTGTTCATCCAAGAAATTGTAACTCGTCATGGTGTGCCGGTGTCTATTGTGTCTGATCGTGACACCCGGTTTACATCTAAATTTTGGAAGAAATTCCACGATGCTATGGGGACGAGGTTACATATTAGCACGGCTTATCATCCCCAGACTGATGGTCAGTCAGAAAGGACCATTCAGACACTGGAAGACATGCTTCGGGCATGTGTGATTGATTTTGGGGGAAGTTGGGATGACCACCTACCGTTAGCCGAATTCTCATAAAACAACAGCTATCATGCCAGCATTGGTATGCCACCATATGAGATGTTATACGGTAGGAGATGCAGAACACCCGTTTGTTGGGTTGATATTGGTCAGAAGGAATTGGGGAGCGTCGAGGTAATCGAGGCTATGACTGAGAAGCTTGAGAAGATTAAAGCCTTCATGAAAGCAGCCAAAGACAGACAGAAGTCGTATGCTAATAAACAACGCAGGCCGATTGAGTTTCAGGTGGGTGACCAGGTTATGTTGAAGTTCTCACCTTGGAAGGGTATCATCCGCTTTCGAAAGCGGGGTAAGTTGAGCCCAAGGTATATAGGCCCTTTCCGAATCATCGCTCAAGTAGGAGAGGTGGCCTATAGATTGGAGTTGCCGGATGAGTTAAGTGGAATTCACCCGACATTCCATGTATCTCATCTAAGAAAGTGCTTGGCAGATGAAGATATGATTGTTCTATTGGAAGATATCGAAGTAGACGAAAGGCTCAATAACGTGGAGCAACCAGTGGCAATCATCGATAGAAAAGAGAAAAGACTGAGAAATAAAGTGGTTCCTCTTGTGCGTGTACAGTAGAAGCACAGGAAGGGATCCGAGTCAACATGGGAGACTGAGGAAAAAATGAGACAGCATTATCCACGTTTGTTCGAAGAATAACAGGTTTCGGGGACGAAACCTATTTAAGGGGGTGGACTTGTAACACCCGGTTATTTATTATTTTGAAGCCGACGAAGGAAGAAAAAGAAATAAAGTCCAAAGTCGAGGGACCAAACTCGCCAACGAAAGAAAGTTGGGTGAGTGGGAGTATATAAGGGAGAGGGCAGCCCTTACCCTCTCCCCCACACTCATAATTCAGCCAAAGAAAGAGGAGAAGAGAGAAAGAAGAGAAAAGAGGAAAAAGTGTCGGTTCGGGTTGGTTCGAGTGACCAAAATCGTTGAGGAGCGAGTCAAATCGAAGCCCTTGTGTTGTGCTCGTTTGTGTGAGTTCTAGGACCCCACTTTTACTTGTTTTCAAACGATTATGGGGCTGGAAAGCATAGAAAAACCCGTTTTTGTATGTGTATGTGTTTGACCCATTTGGGTGTGTTGCTTGTGATGCGTTTAGAGTTTGTTTTTGGGCTTGTGTGTGCTTGTATGGTGTTGTTGTATGCATTCCTAAGGTCTAAGATGGTTAATTTAGGCTTAGAATGGGTTTGGATGACCTTGGAGGCCGAAAATGGCAGATTGGGTTAGGGATGAACTCCTTTCTGCATCAGCTAGGGCTAGGCGACCGACTGGAGGCCATACGGCCGACTGAGGTGCGATTGAGATTCATTCGCACGATTGAGATTCATTCGCACGATTGAGGGTTCATTCACACGACTAAGGTTTCATTCGTACGATTGGGAGTCCAGTCGCATGGGGAGTCATACGACTGAGGGTCCAGTCGCATAGGTGCTTAGTCGCATTAGTTCCAATCGCATGGGACTCATTCGCATTGAGTCCATTCGCATGAGGTCAGTCGCATAGGTGCCCATTCGCATTAGTTCCATCCGCATGAGGTCCTTACACACGACTGGGTGTTCATTCGCATAGATGTTCATCCGCATGAATCCAATCGCATGATGTTCAGTCGCCTGGAGGCCATGCGACTGAAGGGTGTCCATACGCCCGAATAGGGCTCTTGCACTCGAAGGAAAGTGTAGTTCGACTTCTGACTTTCGGGGGAAAGTGCAGATGTAAGTTTTGACGTAAAGGTTCCTGTAAGAGCATGTAAGATGACTGTTATGACCTTAGAGAGCATGTTGGGCATGATGATGATAATGTTGCATGTTTATGCATGTTATGTATGTATGATGTTGCCCTGTATGATGATGATGACTGTGTATGATATGTTCCTTATTATGATGTATATTTATCTTTCTTGTGGCTTTACGTGTCATGTTAATGAATAAAACGAAGTATTATGTAACGTAAAGTAAAAGATAAAGAAAGTGGAACATGAAGTAAGAATGCATGCATTAATGAGTAATGAAAGTAAAGAAAGTCTTGCAAGCATGGTATGTACATCGGGGTCTTTCTTTGTGATTGACCATTTATATAGAACTATTGTTGCATACCTTAGGTACTGTGACCACGAGGTCCGACGCACTGTTATAGAAGGTCTACGATAGGCCTAGGTCCAGAACCATGAACAGAAAGGTATTGCTTATGGAAATGGTACACATATCTTCATACCTTAGGTACTGTGACCACGAGGTGCGATGCACCGTTATAGAAGGTCTACGATAGGCCTAGGTCCAGAACCATGAACAGAAAGGTATTGCATAGTACACCTAAAACTTTATCCTAGGTACTGGGGCCATGAGGTGTGGTACACCGTTATAGAATGTCTATGATAGGCCTAGGTCCATGTTGGGTATTCTACCTTGGAAGAAATTGAAGATTTCAATATTATTGAAGTTGAAGACTTGAAGCACAAAATCAACAAAAATATTAGTATAGGGTTTATTTTGTAATTATTGTAAATGCTAGACTAGTATATATATTAGAACATATTATCATTGTAAAGAGTGACTAATTCACCACTTGTTAGGGTGAATTAAGTTCATCATCAACAATAATATATCATCATCCCTCAAGGATGATGATTTCAACAATAGATCAATAAACATCAAACATTAAACACGTTGGTGTTCTTCATCGTGTTCATCATTATTATATTATTCATCATCATCATCATTTATTATATTTTAGCAACTAATCATTGATTTCTTGTTATCATCAACATGAATCCTAAGATCCAAGCTCATGTTCATGTTCAAATCATGAACACACAATTGGTATCAGAGCTGGAGTTGATGGATTCATATTGATTTTGATGAGATTTTATGTTTAGTTTGCTGAAATTATTGAAGATTTGAAGAAAAAAAATTCAACAATCATGTCAACATTAGGGTTTGCGGCTTCCTCAAGATCAAACAATAATGGTTACGGCTACGGATTAGGGGTGCTTCGAAACCAAGCCGAATAGAAGCTGTCGAAGGCAGCCCTTGCAAATTTAGGGCGGCCGAATGGAGATGCCCACATTAGGGCAGCCGTATGAGGCAGCTTGCGAACCAGAATAGAAGCTGCCGAAGGGACCTCTTGAGGCCGAAGGGGGCTGCCAAAACTATGGCTGCCGAATGGGGTGTCTTCGAACAAAGTGATGCGGCCGAAATGGCTGCCAAATGTGGCTGCCAAGTAGTGCCTCATGCGCATTAGGGATGCCCTAATTAGGGTTGCCGAACCAAAGTTTCTTTGCGGCCACCTTAGGGAGGCAAAATTAGGGTTTTCAACCTAGGGTTGCAAATGGGCTCGTGAACACCATTGGGTTTTGTTTCTTGGGCTCCATTAAAACAAAAAGAAAAGGTGGACTTGGACTTATTTGTTTGGATCGCCAACATCAAAAGGAAAAGGTGGACTTGGACTTAATTGTTTGGGCCGCCAACATCAAAAAGAAAAGGTGGACTTGGACTTAATTGTTTGGGCCTCCAACATCAAAAACAAAAACAAAAAAAAAATGGTTGTTCCAAAGTTTTGAAGACCTCGCTTCCGCATCAACAACAAAGTTCTTAGCTTTGAACAACTATTCAACAAAATCAACATCAAACTTCAATTCACATTGGAAATCTACAATTTAGGGGGAGTATTGTTGGGTATTCTACCTTGGAAGAAATTGAAGATTTCAATATTATTGAAGTTGAAGACTTGAAGCACAAAATCAACAAAAATATTAGTATAGGGTTTATTTTGTAATTATTGTAAATGCTAGACTAGTATATATATTAGAACATATTATCATTGTAAAGAGTGACTAATTCACCACTTGTTAGGGTGAATTAAGTTCATCATCAACAACAATATATCATCATCCCTCAAGGATGATGATTTTAACAATAGATCAATAAACATCAAACATTAAACACGTTGGTGTTCTTCATCGTGTTCATCATTATTATATTATTCATCATCATCATCATTTATTATATTTTAGCATCTAATCATTCAAGTCTTGTCTTTATCAATATGAATCCTAAGATCCATGCTCATAGTTCCATTCATATCTGGAACACACAGTCCAGTACCATGAACAGAAGGGTAAGGTAAGGTTTTGGGATGGCATTCTTTTGATTAATGTTTTTGCATTGTAATGCGAACAAACTGTTTTGTAATAAATGTTGTATTAACTTGCAAAAGCATTTATATGGAAATGAAAGATTATTTTAGTGTTTCGCTGCGATGTTTATAAAATACAAATGTAAATATATGTTTTATGCGCGATGAATGACCAACTGTAAGCGTCCCGGAAATGGGGCCTTACAAAGATGGACTTGCAAGAAACATCTCCCTCAGGAGAAGTTTCATGCTTTCTGTCTAAAGCAAATAATGATGAATCTGTCCTCTGGCATAAAAGAATGTGCCATGTAAACTTTGAAACAAGTGATGACCACTGTGTTGCATGCCTGAAAGGGAAGCAACACAAGGTATCTCACATGCCAAAGGAAAAAAATTCCATCATTAATCCTCTACACTTATTAAATATGGATTTCTTTGGCCCCACCAGTGTAATGAGTCTAGGAAGGACCTCTTACTGTTTGGTGATCACAGATGACTTTACAAGATTCACTTGGGTCTTCTTTCTTAGAACTAAGGATGAGACTCCTGTCATTCTAAAGAATTTCATCTTAAAGATTGAGAATCAATGTGATCACAAGGTCAAAACCATAAGATGTGATCAAGAAACTGAATTCAAGAATCAAATCCTTGATACATTTTATGATGAAAAGGGTATTACAATACAATATAGTACTCCCAGGACTCCTCATCAAAATGGTGTTGCTGAGAGGAGAAACAGGACACTAATTGAAGCTGCAAGAACAATGGTGTCTGATTCTAAACTGCCCATCACCTTCTGGGCAGAGGCAGTGAACACTGCTTGCTATGTGCAAAACAAAGTTTTAGTGGTTAAGACACATGGTAAGACTCCTTATGACCTTTGGCACAAGAGAAAACCTTTTATTGGTTTTCTCAGGTCATTTGGATGTCCTTGCACCATTTTGAATACCAAAGATCAAATTGCCAAGTTGCTGAGAAATCAGATGATGGAAACTTTATTGGATACTCTTATCAAGCTAAAGCTTATAGAGTATACAATCTCAGAACTAGAGTAGTTGAGGAGTCAGCCAATGTGACTTTCAATGAGCACACTCCCAGTCTGAAAGGTTCTGGTCTGGATTGGCTATTTGATCTTGATTTAGTTACCAACTGTTTTAACAAATCTTGTGAGAATGTTTCAGAACAGATATACTACCTACAGGTGATCCTGACCCGAGATTTGAGCTAAGAAGACCTTCAAGTTACACATCTTCAGCTCCAGTGGTAACTAATTCTTCAAATGAAGCTTCTACCAGCACATCAATGACAAATCCTGCTGATGCTTCTGGGGTGCCTTCAAATTCCAGTTTAGAGGCACAAAACTCAGGAGAAGGAGCTTCAAATGTTGGAGAAAATGATGGTGGTGAAAGTGATCAGGAATTTCTTGATGCTGATAACCACTCCATTGAAGACAACATCAATGATGTCACACACTCATTGGATCAAGTCAATCTTGATAAGTGTGCTGATGTGGAGGATGAATCTTCTATGCCAGATCAGAATTTTTCAAATTTAGATATGTCTAAGCAACTTGTTGTGATCCCTCAGCTAAGGATCCACAAGTCTCATCCTACCACAAACATCATTGGAGATGTTGATTCAGGGGTAAGAACAAGAGGACAAACCCATGAAGCAAATGTTTGTCTTCACTCTTGTTTCTTGTCCCAGATAGAGCCAAAGAAAACTGATGAGGCTCTAAAGGATGGAAGTTGGGTTGAAGCTATGCAAGAGGAGCTGCTTCAATTCAAAAGGCAAAAGGTTTGGAACCTATATCCTCTTCCTCAAGGGAAGACTACCATAGGAACCAAATGGGTTTTTAGGAATAAGAAGGATGATAGAGGACTTGTCATCAAGAACAAGGCAAGACTAGTTGTTCAAGGGTATACTCAAGAAGAAGGAATTGACTACATAGATGTTTTTGCTCCTGTAGCAAGACTTGAAGCTAATATTCCTAGCTTTTGCTGCATCCAAGAACTTCAAGGTCTACTAACTTGATGTCAAGTGTGCTTTTCTTTATAGGGTGATTGATGAAGAGGTGTATGTCAGACAACCACTTGGGTTTGCAGATCCTGATCATCCTAATTATGTCTGCAGGCTTGATAAAGCTCTTTATGGGCTGCACCAAGCACTAAGAAAGTGGTATGAGACTTTATCTCAGTATCTCTGTCAACATGGCTACAAAAGGGGTACTATAGATTGAACTCTCTTCATCAAAGGAATAGAAAATGACATAATGCTAGTTTAAGTATATGTAGATGACATTATCTTTAGGTCAACTAATCTAAAGCTCTGCAAAGACTTTGAGAAGCTGATGAAGGACAGGTTTGAAATGAGTGCCATGGGGGAACTCAATTTCTTTCTAGGAATTCAAGTGAAGCAAGTTGACAATGGCATCTTCATAAGTAAGTCAAAGTATGTACAAGACATACTTAAAAGGTTCAACATGACTGATTGTAAGGTTGCTAAGACACCCATAGCCAGAAATCACTCCCTTTGACCTGATCTTGAGGGGGAGTGTGTTGATGAGCATCTCTATAGGGTAATGATTGGGTCTCTTATGTACCTCACAACTAGCAGGCCAGATATCATGTTTGCTACATGCATTTGTGCAAGATATCAAGCCAACCCCAAGATGTCACACCTGGTCACCTCAAAAGAATTTTAAGATATCTCAAAGGTGCTCCATCACTTGGCCTTTGGTATCCAAAGAATTCTGATTTTAATCTGTATGCTTATACAGATAGTGACTATGGGTGTTGCAACATGACTGCAAAATCTACATCAGGGGGATCTCAATTTCTTGGTGGAAGAGTAGTCTCTTGGCAATGTAAGAAACAATCCTGTGTGTCTGCATCAACTGCTGAGGCTGAATACATTGCTGCAAGCTGCTGTGCTCAAGTGCTTTGGATTCAAAATCAGATGCTGGACTATGGATTCAACTTTGACGAGACTTCCATCCACATAGACAACAACAGTGCTATCTCCATCATAGAGAATCCTGTGTAGCACTCAAGGACAAAGCATATTAATATCAGGTATCATTTGATTAGAGATAACTTTGAAAAGGGATTAATCAAACTAGTCAAAGTTAACACAAATGAACAATATGTTGATCTGTTTACCAAAGCTTTTGATGAGCAGAGATTTAAATATCTTGTATTAACTATTGGGATGATTAACTTTGAATAGCTTTTCTTAAAACTTAATCATATTTATTTCTAAAACTTGTGTGTCCTAAGTTGTCTATTTTATCACCTTCATAAACCCTTGTTTTCTTTGGAAGAAAATCTTTTCAAAAGACTTTCTTAGATTTTTTAAAATTTTGATCTCTTTTCTTTTCGGAAGACTTAAAACTTCCTTCGGAAGAAATTTATGTCTTAGTAAACAAATAATTGCTTCAGTAATTTTACCTTCGGAAGAAATTTCTGAAATATCTTCCGAAGCTTAAAGTCAACTTAAGTACTCTGTATGTTTTCAAAGAACAAGTTTCTTCCGAAAGCAATTTACATTCGGAAGTTTTTATTCTCCTTAGAATAAAAGATCCTGAGTGTAAATTCTTTTCCGAAGCAAAATTCTCAAAAACCTTTGAACTATCTTCCGAAGCCAATTTGCCTTCGGAAGCTTTTTCTTCAGAACTTCCGAAGCAAATAACCTTCGGAAGATTTCTCGACTTCCAAGAAAACTACTTTTTGGGTAAAAGTAAACTACTTTTCAGAGGTGGGACCGACATTCGGATTTTAAATTTTATCCTCTTTCATTAACTTTGTCTCAAATCCTTTTCACATAAATGCCTAACGGTTCCCCCCTCTTTCACTGTCTTCCTCAATTCTTAAACCTAAATTATCCCAAACCAACTTTGTTCTTCATCTTTCTTCATCCTTAAGCTTCTCAAATGGCCAACCTAAACCGTAGAAACAACCCAGATTTCTCCATGCAACTTCACAGGCAACACAACCAGGTTGCTCTGTTAAGCTCTGAGAAAGATGAAAGTTTCTCAGAGGTTTGCCGTTTCCTGGCTCTATCCAACTACTTCACCTCCCTAACCATTGATCCTACTCTCTATGAGGATCATCTGCTTGAATTCTGGAAGACCTGTGAAGAGGTCATTATGGATGGGGAGAAGGTACTGTCTGCCACAGTGCAAGGAAGGACAATCTTCATCACTCCAGCCATCATAAACACTTACTTGCAGCTGGATGATGAAGAAGGTGAGTTATCCTTCCCAAAGGAAGCTGTAAATCATTCCTTTGAGCAGATGGGCTATAAGGGAGATTTTTCTGTAAAGACCATCAGGAAAGGAAAGGTCTCATCTAAGTGGAAATACCTGCTTCATGTGGTTATCCACAACTTGTCTAACAAGCATGGAGGGTGGGACCAGATTCCTAAGGATCTCTCCTTCATAGTACATGGAATGGTTCAAGTGGTCAAGTTCAGGTACTCTCAGTTTGTTTATATAAATTTGCTTGCTAACTTGGACTCCTTAGAGTATTATATGTTTCCTAGATATGTTCAACACATTCTCAACTGTGAACTGGGCTCACAGTTGAGGAAATAGATAATATTCTTAAATTGGGACAGATGAAGCCCGACATCTTTAAAATTATGAAAAAGCCAACTGTAGGCTTCTCAGGGGTGGAAACAGCCCTTGTCCCAAAAATGTTAGAGCTCATTGCTCAAGGTGACAACCTACCAACACAAGCTAGTGTTGAACCCACACCTTTTACCTCCCCACCACCAAAAAGGCCACAAATCACCCTCACTTACCAAAGAAAATCCAAACGAACCCCTGCTCAAGCTATTGAGTCTATGCAGGCCCCCATATACTCACCCATACAGAAGAAAGTGGACACTAGAGCTCCCACTTCCTCTGAGGAGCAAACCACTCCCATCTCTTCAAGAATCAGGGATGAGGTTCCTCATGCTCACCCTGATGAGCTCATAAGCCAAATTGCCTTAAGCCCTCACTTTGAGTCTCAACACTCAAGTGAACAACCTTCAGGGGACAGTTACCATCCCCAGCTTTTAGACTTAAATCAACCCATTCCCAACCTCTCATTCTATACTGATGAAGACTTAGGTTTCAGTGGGTACCATGAGTCTCTCTACTCTTCCCCTACTCAAAGAGAGATGAGTACTCCTGAGTCTCCTTTGCCTAGCCCACATCAGTCACCTATCACTGAGGTGGATACTTCTGAACCTATTCAAGATATCCATATGGAAGAGGCTCTCACTTCTGCAAGTGATTACATCATTAAGACCTCAACCATGGCAACTCAGCCCATTGACACTTCAACAGAGGCTGTCAATATGCAGAGGAAATCCAGCAGCCAAGAACCTGAAGCTGGTGGTGAGAGAGAGGACCTTAGTCCAATCATCTCATACCCCAATGATTCTTCTAATGAAGATAAGGGGAATCAAAGACTAAAGGTGCAAAAACTGTCAAAAACATGCTCCTATTTAGTCTCTAAGGTTAGTCACCTTGAATCTCAGGTGACTACCCTGCAAAATAGGGTCAATGATCAGCAACTTGAGATATCTTATCTCAGGGATAAACTAGCTGGGAGACCTTTAAGAGGAGCTCAACCAGGAACACAAGAACATGTGAATGTGATTGACCTAACTCCTAGCTCACCTATGCGAGAGGGTGATGCTACCAAAAAGGGGGAGAAAGTCATTACAGTCACAGAACCTGGTAGTTCTTCAGGGAGTATGGACATTGAGGACTCACCATCCTCACTTGCAATTGTGCATACTCAACAACTTCCTCAAGTTCATATTAATGTGGACATTATAGACTCTATCATTAAGAGTCTCTTTGAGGAAGGCATTCCAAGGGCTATGTCATCTCCACCTCAAGGAACTTTAAACTACATTATTGGGTGGAGGTATGATGCTGATAGAAGAGCCCTTATTCTTCACAGAGTTCAAGGGCAGCAAGAAATATTCAATTTTTTGACCTTGAACTACTATAAAGGTCTTGACCAGATCAACATGCCACTTGTCAACCCAAGTCAATCAAGACAAGCTGACAGGTTAACACTCAGGATTCAAGACAGAATTACTGAAGAGTTCAGCCTTAGAAGGAGACAAAGGCAATCAGGTAATGTCATTGGTCAACTAGATGTTGAGGCAGACCCTGAGATTAGCTTCAAAGGGAAAACCTTGGCTGAAGGCCCAGTGATAGAGCCTGAGAGCCCTGTCACACCAACAACTGCTTCAGAAATTCATTCCCTCAGTGAAACACCTGCTGGTGAAGGTGTCTCACAACCTCTCTCTGGCCAGAGCTTAGATGCTACACCAAGCAATGAAGGCCAAATCTCTCTCCACCCTGTGTCACAAAGGTCTGTGGGTGACAAAGGGAAAAGGATTCTAACTCATGAGGAGATTGAGGAGGAGGAGAGAGAGAGAGAGAGGAAGAGGAAGCTAAGGGGAGAAAGTTCCTCTGGGTCTTCAGGCTTTATGCAAGCTGCAGTCAGGGCTGCCCCAAGACCAAACACTCAAGAAGATGAGTTGAGGGCAGTCAGGATTACTTACCTGCAGACCAGGAACTAAGACATAGATGATATTATATCTCTCCCCTTAGAGCAATTAAAAGAACTGGCTGACATGGAAGTGTCAAGAGAGATGAAGGAAGCAGAGGATGCAAGGCTACTTCTCCAATTCAAAGAGGAGAAGAGACAGAAAAGGTTATACAAGCATGTTCCAACTCTCTCCCCAGTTCAAGAAAGCACTGTGGAAGAGGATGTGGCAGCTGCACAAGAACCTCAGCTAGACAAGGAAACAGATAGACAAAACATGATCAACTACCTGAGTGCCACAGGTCTCTACCAGACGTCTGCACTTCTTCCCTTGTCCTTTGAGTATATTGAGTTTGAGTATCTCAAACAGCTTGAACTTCAAGTGCTGAAAGAACAAAAGGCAACAAATAAAAAGATGAGGGAAAATGCTGCAAAGTCAAGAGCCAACATCCATAAGAGTATGAAGAAGTCTGCTGATAGACAAAGGATGATGAGCTTCTTGAAGCTTTATGGATTCTCCAGAAGGAGACTTGGCCCTATGTCTCTATCCATAATAGATGAGCATATCAGGGTGATCAAGCAGAAGATCAAGAGTGGAGAGCTGATTGGCTTACACTCCCCTCCAAGTCAAGTCCCACCTGAAGTGGAGGTTAAGGTTGAACAACCTGAGACAACACAACCTGGACCTCCTGCTGAGCCTCAGCAAGCTTCATCTTCTGATCCACAGCAGGGTCAAACTCCCTCTCCTTCTGAACCTGTGAGGGAGGAACACCCAACTGAGAAAGACAAGACTGATCAACAAGGTGCTGCAGACCAGTCTTCTCAGTTGAAGTCTTCTAAGAGGAAGAAGAGGATGGCTTCCAAACCAAAGTCAAAGAAGAAGAAGAAGCCTGAATCATCCACCTCTACACCTCAGGCTGAGTCAGATCAACCTGAGGAAGTGCATGAAGAGGCAGCCCAATCAACTCCAATTCAAGTGGCTCCTCTTACAGCTGAGAGACCCATCTTATCTTGGACCTTCACAACTAATCTAGAAAGATGGCATGTGATCAGAGATCAAGGTATTGAGAATGTCTACACATGGCAAGACTTAATCAACTTACCTCTGCATGATCTCTTTGAGATGAGAAGATATTATGAGAGTCTGAGTGATCCTGACCATCTGATGAAGAAGGGTATGGTCATCATCATCCTGAGGACTGCCAACATCTGAAGATCTTTTAAATGTTTTGGTAGCATCAGCCTAGGGGGAGTTTGTAAGGATTCCTATAAGTCTGATGCAGCCAAAACATCCAAAGTCTCTCTGCATGCATGCACTGAAGAACAGAAGTAGAAATGCTTCGGAAGTTTTACACCATGCACTAGAAATATTCTAAGTGTAAACTCTTCCGAAGCCAAGACCAACATCTTCCGAAGCCAAAGTGAAGTCTTCCGAAGCTTCAAAGACAAAGTCTTCTGAAGCCAAAGACTGAAGACAGATTTCTTCCGAAGACTTTTAGAGATATGCTGTTATCTGATGTACTTTACCATAAAGCTGCACCACCTTTCCGTTGTAACTCTGTAAAGTCACTAACTTACATGAGTTGGTGAAAAGGTCTATGCTTTTGGTAACTGTACATTGAGGTCTTGAGTCCATGCTTTCTACTTTATGTACTTTTATTCTTTTTGTAATATATTAGGATGTGAGCTATGGCATGTCATAGTCACTAGTCAAAAGGCATATCTGCCTTTTGACTCTACATTTGATTTTGTAGTTGTCTAGTCAATTGTATCCAGCTGGCCTTCGTAGTATGGCCGGCTGTAGGATGTAGTATATGTATCTCAAGTACTTTTAACTTTCCTTTATGCTTTGTAACATTAGTAATAGAACTTGAGAAGCGATATACAACATTCTTGAAAACCAACTACTTGTGTTGTTTGCCATCTTGTTCTGTCTCATATTTACTTGTGTTCTTAGCATCTTTCATTAACAAGTTAACTAGTTCCCTATTTGATCTGTTAATTGTTCTAAGCAACTCTCCTTATTGTGTTGTTGTGTTGTAAGTGCATACCCTTCACCGGTCCTGCAAAAAGGGATGTAACCCCTTATGAATTATGGATGGGTAGATAACCATCATATAATTTTCTCAAAGTGTGGGGGTGCCTATCTAAGGTGATTGTACCATCACCTAAAGCTCAAAAACTAGGACCCAAAACTGTTGATTGCATATTCATTGGTTATGCTCAAAACAGTAATGCCCATCGATTTCTAGTACATGAGTCCAAGAATCCCGATGTACAAAAGAACACTATCATGGAGATAAGGCCGAGGAATGATTCATATTTTTAAAATGTGTTTCCGATGGGAGGACAAACACATGCATCTTCATCAACTAGATTTGATGATGGAGGTGCAAGTTCATCAACACAAATTAATGACATAGTTCATGATAGTCGACATGAACGACCCAAGGTTAAAGAGGGAGAACTTAGACGAAGTAAAAGGTCAAGGGTTGAGAAATCCTATGGTCCAGACTTCGTAGGTTATATGGTTGAGGGTGAGCCAATACCTACCGTGAAGCGGTCTCCTCTTCGGAAGGACATCAATGGAAAAAGGCAATCAAGAATGAAATTGATTCAATACTTTACAATCATACTTGGGAGCTAGTAGATCTTCCTCCTAGTTGGAAACTACTTGGATATCATTGGATATTCAAAAAGAAGATGAAAGCCGATGGAAGTATTGATAAATACAAAGCAAGGTTAGTAGTCAAAGATTTTAGACAAAAGGAAGGTCTAGACTATTTTGATACTTACTCACCAGTGACCTGCATAACCTCTATAAGAATGGTTCTTGCTATTGCGGCATTAAGAAATTTGGAACTACATCAAATGGATGTCAAAACCACATTTCTAAATGGCGATTTAGAAGAAGAGATTTACATGGAGCCACCTGAGGGTTTCTCTGCCCATGGTCAAGAGGGTAAAGCATTTAAACTTATCAAATCATTGTATGGCTTAAAGCAAACTCCAAAATAGTGGCACCAAAATTTTGATCGTGTCATGATTGATAACGGTTTCAAAATAAATGAGTGTGACAAATGTGTATATGTGAAAGACACACCGGGAGGTTATGTTATTTTATGTATTTATGTAAATGATATGCTTATCATTTGGAGTAATGATAAAATAATCAGATCTACTAAGGACATGTTAAAAGGAAGATTTGACATGAAAGACATGGGTTTAACGGATTTAATTTTAGGAGTGAAAATTATTTGAACCCAAAATGGTCTTGTGTCAAGTCAAGCTCACTATGTGGACAAGATTCTTGAAAAATTCAACTCGGGAGACACGCATGTAGTACATTCTCCGGTTGATACCACCCAACATCTAAAGGAAAATATACGCGAGGGTGTGGCTCAATTAGAGTATTCAAGAGTCATTGGTATTCTAATGTATCTAATGACATGTACTAGACCCGACTTTGCATACACGGTGAGCCGGCTATGCAGATATACTAGTAATCCAAGCTTAGAACATTGGAAGAGCATAACGAGGGTGATTAGATACATAAGAGACTATGGATTATATTATACCCATCATCCAGTCGTGATTGAAGGGTACACTGATGCAAACTGGATATCGGATATAAAAGATTCCAAATCAACAAGTGGGTATGTGTTCTTACTTGGTGGAGCAGTAATATCTTGGAGATCATCCAAGCAAATGGTTATAGCTAGATCCACAATGGAATCGGAATTTATTGCTTTGGATAAGGCCGGAGAAGAGCCTGAATGGCTACGTCAATTTGTGGAAGACATTCCAAAATGGCAAAAGCCGTTATTGGCTATTTGCATACATTGTTATAGTGAGTCGGCAATTGGTAGAGCCAAAAGCTTAATGTATAATTGCAAATCAAGGCACATCAGGCGTAGACATAACATAATACAACAACTAATATCAAAGGGTGTTATCACGATTGACCATGTCAAGTCAAAAGATAACGTTGCAGACCTGTTTACAAAAGGCTTAAGCCAAGAATTAGTTTATAAGTTGTCGAGAGGAATGGGACTAACGCCCACAGAAAAGGGGAATATTAAGGAAACCTAACCTAGTTGACTGGAGATCCCAAGATCTAGGTTCAATAGGACAACTTAATCATATGACCAACGGCGTCACTTTAGGGGAATAACCTAAAACTAAAAGGGAGTCACGAAGTTCCTTGTCCATTCACTCTAGAGGATACCCGAACAAGTGACCAAATGAGGTTAAGCATATTAAGGTTAGATGATTCGTGGGAATCAATATAACTATGATGCTTTTAATGATTCATCGAATCACCTATGTTAGAGAGAAGTAGGGTCGCTTCGAATGGATTTATGGGGAGGCACAAATCCTAGAGCTCTCGCAGAACCAGGAAAGGTGTTCCATGTTCATTAACGGACACGATAATAAGGGGTTAATCAAACTAGGAAGACTGTTGTGTGAATGTATATTCTCGTCTACATAAAATAGGGTCTTTTCAAAGACATCGTGCCTACACACCACTAGGAGATTAAGTATACATCATAAAGGAAGGTTCAAAAGGAAGACCTACCTATCCTGCAACACTTGACTGTTGAATTTTTTGGAGAATTGATTTCCATTCATGTGGGGGATTGTTGGAAATTTATTGATAATATTAATATGGTTATTAATATTTAGTCAATAAATGAATATGTTGAATGGAAATTAATATGTTTAATGACATTAGGAATTAATGGTGTGGGAAGTTGTCCCACATTGGAGGAAAGAAAGAATATAAAATGGCTTATATTCTATAACCTCTTGACTATATTGTTTCTTAAAGTTTCACACTAAGTGGATTCGCGAAGGGTGCAAACCACCTTTAACTCGCACTCGCTCACGCGCGCGACGTGGGCATGTGGGCGCAATGTGGCGCTTTGATGGCGCACTTTGCACTTCGCATCACCGAGAGCCGCCTTAGTATTTTTGAAGGTTGGTTTGAGGGTCTGGTCAGGTGAGACTGGCCTTGCTACGTGGTCAGAGTCCATGTCTTCCAACTCCTAACAGTTTCCGTTACAGGTTGACCAAAATCGACGATTGTTAATGACGAATTAAATGAGTAGTTACGATTTCGGATTAATGGATGAGTGGATGTTACAGTTCGAATTTCACTATAATTATTGAGGGTTAGGAAGACGCACCAACACAACTCGAAAACTTGCAGCAAATAGGTTCTCTAAACATCCTCCATCTCTCTAGTTTCTCTTCTACGAACAAGTTTGGGTTCTAGGTCAATTCCAACAGTACTAACTGTTTCGGCTGTTGTACCCTGGGAAACAAAACGAGTTCTCCTGGTAGGCTCGGAATTTGTTTTAAGGGCTCCATATTAAACATGATCCTCAGCTTTTACATTTCTGTTCATCTGTTTCTGTAAATTTTCAATTGTAAAAGAGAATTGTAATCGTTTATTTATGTTCATTTGTATTGATTATATTAATGAAAATTGTTTGAGTTTAATTTTTATATAAACCGTTCTTACAAGTATAATGTTGTTTCTTCTATTATGATTTATGTTTATAGTCACTATTTTCAAATTTGATGCATTTAATAGTAATGCTTTTACATTCTAATAAAGCTTTATTGTTCTATGATATAGGGTGCTATCGTGCTAAAGACAGAGACTGTGGGTACATTAGGGTCAGTGTATTTAATTACTTTCATCGAAGAGGTAACCTGAAATTAGGTGAATATAAATCATGGTAAATGGGTCAAAAATGAATTAATGATGTAAATTTGATGTTGTTTCTTCTGTTTTGATTTATGTTCATAGTCATTATTTCAAATTGAGTGTGTTTTATAGTAACACTTTTACACTCAAGCTCCACCGTTCAATGATATGCCTATTAAATTCGTTTAGTAGAGGCACCCCTTGTAGAGTATGTTTTTGTAGGTTGAACACCATATTTACAGGTTAACTAAACTAAAAATTAAAACTACCAAGTAATTAGAAAAAAAATTCATGAAAAGACATAGATTGGTCACAAGTAACACCGAGACCAGTATCATTAAGCTAGCTACGGGCCATTGGTATTGTTTAAACACCGATGGGTCACATATGAATTTTTAAATAGATAATTTTTGTAATTGGATTGTTGATATATTTTTATAAGCTACTTAATTACCCGAATCTATCTTATATGTCACAAACTCTGTTATATTTTTATCTGTAACATATTAGTTGTTGCTTACTTGCTTTTTACTCTCTTCATGTTCATAATAATAATAATTGCAGCTGGCTTACAAAGGGTTGAGTTTTCAGGACTTGAAGAAAAATTCAAGGTACTAGGTAACTTTCACGGGCTAGGGTAGATACTAGAGAGATAACATTAATGACGCGTCAATTCCACATATTACCATTGTTTTTGCCATACAATCATTTTTTTCTGCTTATTAAATGTGCTACTTATTTGAAGATTATATCATGAATATGTGTAGTTTCTGAGGATTTCCATATCTTGTTTTTTCATTATGATTTTCTATTACATGTATGTTTAATTATATGACATGACGCACAATGATCCCATTTTTGTAGCTTTTCAGGGGGTCTTCAAATTTTGTTGTTTCATTACAAGCATGTTTAATTAATTTGACTTAAAAGCACAATGGTTTCGAAGAACACGATGAGGTAAAGAAAGCAAACTGAAGTTTTAGCATTTAGGAAAATATTTTCTTTATTATTACGATGTTGGAAGAATATCATAATCAGCCACTCTATAGGTGAAGAAAGCCCGACACCCAAAAAGAGGAATGATTTTTATGACAATATGTTATTTCCATACATTTTGTCGACCCGCCCACAAAAGACTATATGTTTTGTCCATACAAGAATCCGTCGCTAAAGGGTCATACATTTTGACTTATACAAGGACCATACATTGTGTCCATACAAGGGGACCCGTTCATAAGAAAACATAGAATGACTATTTATACATGTAGAATAGTATGAAATTGTCATATTATTACAAACCTTAACCCGTCATTCATATATGACATATGGCTAAGTACATAATCATCTCCTCATAAGTATAATATCTACGCAAGAACATTCATATATGATAAAGACAACACAAACTCAAAGAGGGTGAAAAACCTAGATACGAGACAGAGAAGACCAAGATAACAACTCCCAATATAGAACACGATTCACATGCTAAGACCCCTTTGAAGACGAGCCAGATCTTGGATATACAAAGAAGATAAGCAAGAATTGCAAAGATGATGAAGACTACTCCAAATGAATGCTAGGGTTTTAGAAAATGAGATTGTTCCCACTGCTTTCACACTTAAACACACCCGACCCTTCCATCAAGAAGATGATGTGCTTTGAGACGACGATGTAATGAATGATGATCGTTTTAATTTAGACATTGCAAGCACCAAAACTTTCACTTTAGGATTTATTTGAAACTTTAAGGAAAGACAAATGCTAAAAAACTAAATCGGATGTATGCACAAGTCGAGAGCGTCACATCTCCCGCGAGCTAGTTTTAGTTGATGAAATACAATAAAGTTGTTATAGTCTAAGCATAATGTGGTGAACAAACAGACCTGTCCAACTTCATATTGATTTGATTATGAAAAACAAACATAATATTTGTGAGATGGATGCATTGCTTAGGAATAGTTGGATGTTTAAGTGGGTGTTTGTAGGTTTCTTCACTGCAGATGTTATATACTCAGAACATCTATCAGCTTCATCTTTCAAAGAAAACCCAACAATATATAATAATAAAAATGGATTAAAAGGACTATATATGAAGTTAATAATCATTCTGGGATATCATGATTCAATCCTTAACTAATAAGCTGACACTAAAATGCAGCTGTGGCTGTACCCCTAGAAATTAACATCTGCTAGAAGTCACAAATGAACTCGTTTGCATAGGACACAGCGAGAAGAATAGAAGACATTTATAACCTTGAAGGAAATCCTCCAGCGACCACAATAGTCTCGCCTGTGATATAAGAAGCATCCTCAGAAGTCAAGAAAGCGGTGGCTGCAGCCATGTCTTCAGTTGTCCCAAGTCTTTTGATTATTGTTACGTCTTCCAGGGACTTTCTCTGAAGGGTATTTCAGACATTTTGTCAAAGGTCATACGCACATGTACAGTCAAAGTTACAGAGACACGATTGAAGTAGAAGACACTTACCTTGCTTTCATTGCGGGTGAAGACTGAAGCAAAGTTTGTAGGTACAGCCCCAGGAACTAAACAGTTAACACGGGTATGTGGAGCCAACTCAGTTGCAAGAGCCTGAACAAATACCATATGGAAAATATTTACTTCTTGTATTATTTTTCATACAATTTATCATTAACAGATGCTAAAGAAGACAATGATACCTTGGTAAGACCAAGAAGAGCAGTCTTTGTGACACCATACATACCCATGCCAAGTGGCGGGTTGAAAGCACTTATAGAAGAAATGAAAACAATCGACGAACCTTTGGATAAGTAAGGGGATGCATCCTGTTCAAAGATGAAAACACTACTGAGCCCACAAAACATATCTCCTTATTTGATGGTGTCCAAAAGGTCAACACGTAGGTTGGATATGACGTATTCGACTTTATTTTATAGGCAACAGAAAAAGCATGTTTATATGATCAAATGCATTACTAAAAAGATTTACCTGAAGAAGCAGTATAGCAGTTTTAACATTGACCTCCCAAAGTTTGTCAAGGGCTGATTCTTTAGTTTTGAGAATGGGATTAACCGAGGGATTAACAGCAGCATTTGACACTACTACATCTATTTTCCCATATTTCTGCATACATAAACAAAGTAATAATCAAACATAGCTACATAATACAAGGACTCTTAAAAGATAGGGAAAACAATTGTTTCGTTCCCAAAATGAAAGTTGTTGAATTCGAAAGTGGAATATAAGAATACGGGTCAAAGTTCATCCTCACCTGAACTGTCTGGACAATGAGATTCTTTCTCTGTTGTGCATTAGAAACATGGCATACCAACCCCAACACTTCAATCCCTTGTGCTTTGAGCTTTTCAACCGCCTCATTGACATTTTTCTTAAATAAAATATTCCATCTTTAGACACAATTTAAAATTTTCAATTCATACATACAAGTCATGCTAAGAAATAAAAATATGAATAGCACATGTAAGCTTAAAGTTAACCTTCAAGCAGTGTTCTAAAAAATATGCGCCTAGCACCGATTAATCGCTAATCGGTCACCCACTGATTTGATTTTAGCTAACTGCTCAGTTAATCGGTTGGAAAAGAATTAGAGAAAATTGGTCAAGATTGATCAAAATTAGTAAACAATTGGTCACATTTAGTCAAAATCGGCCAAAAATAAGAGAATTCCATAAACAATCAGATATTCAGAATCAATATGATGCTCTGTATAATCAACTATCCCCAATTTGAGGTAATGAAACATAATCTATGCATGTTTCCAAAGAAACACAAAATCAACTGCTTAAATCAGAGAATTCCATAAACAATCAGATATTCAGAAACATGATCAGTTTTCACACAGTCAGTCAAATACCATGGGTAAACCATTTCTAAGATTAACGATCAAAACAACTAGAAAACTGACAATTGAAGAACACAAAGGACCTGTGTGCGAGAAGAGATGACGACAGAGGCGCCTTCTAAACCAAGGCGTTGAGCGATACTGAAGCCTATGCCTTGAGTTGAAGCTGTAACAATCGCCACTTTTCCTTCGAATCTTCTTCCAATCTTTGATTTCTCCATTTTCATAGATCGACCGATGGATCGGTTGTTTAGATTGTGATGAATTTATGGTTTGCAACGGAACCCGTGGTCCAATTTGGAGGATTACTGTAGGAACGTCGACTGATGAAGAGATTGAAAAGTCCCATCTTTGACCTAAGCTAACACCAAACTTCTTTCACCCGCTACACAAGATGAGTAACCCACACCATACAAGTATGGAAGATTTAAAAAACATGATTTAAGATAAAAATAGGAAACGCATCTTAAAAGTTAGATGATACTGAGTATGGTCATGGCTACCACTATTTAAATATCTAGAAGTTCCAAACTCACTCAAAACTTATTCAATAAAAATTCGAAAACTTACTCGTTTGATTTTGGATCGGTTGCAAACGAGTTGAGCCGTTTGGTTCGGTTTGTAAACGAATCGAGCACGAGTAAAGGTAAGCTCGCTCGTTGTTCGGTCGAATTATATTTAAATAAATCTCTTTTATATATTATATATATGTAATATGTTAGTTTATGTATTTAGAGTGTATGACATTAATATTTATTATATTAATTATCAACCCTTCTATGCATAATACTGTTGTATCTTATGTATAGGAAGTTTTTTAAAAAAAAAATTTTTCACTTTTAACACAAAATTTTTCATTTTTTACAATTTAACTTTTCAAATTTGACTTTATTTACTTTTAACCCCAAACTTTTCATCTTTTGTAATTTAATCTCACAACTTTTATATTTTCAACTTTATTCTTCTATACTTTTCATATTTCACAAATCTTTGTTTTACCGTTCTAAGTTTTGCAAGTTAACACGACACAACATGCATGTGTGATTCAATATTTTTACGTTTTGCTTTACATCTCATTCTAAATTTGCTAAGTTAACGCAACACAATGTGTGTGCGTGGTTCAACATTTTTACGTCTATAAGCAAGGTTGTTGGATAGTCGAAGAAGGAAATTGGGTATAGTGGACGTGGAAATGGTTGCAATGGAGGTTGTGGATGTGGGTTTTTTCAATCATGATTCGAGTTCGAGTTAAAACTTTATTTATCTTAAGATTATTGTTTTATTAAACTTATTTTGTATGTTTTCTTGTGTTATATTGTTGAGTTTGAGTTAGAACTTAAAACTTTTGAATGAATGATTAGTTTTGTACTAAATTACAATATGAAACTGAGCCAAACTTTTGAATTAATGATTAGTTCGTAACTTCGAGCGAGCATTTTTCATTCGATTTCTTAAATTCGAACCGAACCGAGCGGCTCAGGTGGTGATGGGGCTTGTGGTGGTGGTGATGATTGGTGGTTGTGATTGTGGTTGTGGTAGTGGTGATAGGTGGCTATAAAGGTGGTGATGGGGCTAGTGGTGGTGGTGATAAGGGTTATGGAGGTGGTGATGGGTGGCTATCATGGTGGTAATAAGGGTTGTGGTGGTGGTGATGAGGGTTATGGAGGTGGTGATGGATGGTTGTCATGATGGTGATGGGGGCTTTGGTGGTGGTGATGAGGGTTGTGAAGGTGGTAATGGGTGGTTGTCATGGTGGTGATGGGGGCTATGATGGTGGTGATAAGGGCTGTGGAGGTGGCAATGGGTGGCTGTCGTGATGGTGATGGGGGCTGTGGTGGTGGTCATGAGGGTTGTGAAGGTGGTGATGGGTGGCTATCATGGTGGTGATGAAGGCTGTGAAGGTGGTGATGGGTGGCTATCATTGTAGTGATAGAGGTTGTGAAGGTGGTGATAGGTGACTGTTATTATGGTGATAGGGGTTGTCGTGGTGATGAGGGTTGTGGTGGTGGGGATGGAGAGGGGTGAGAGATAAGGAGATAGAGTGTGTTTATATGAGAGAGAGAGAGAGAGAGAGAGAGAGAGTGTGTGTGTGTGTGTGTGTAAGAGAGAGAGAGAGAGAGAGAGAGAGAGAGAGAGTATAAAGTGTTAGGGGTGAAGAAGATGATAACTACAAGTTTTTTTTGTGTTTTGTTTAATGTTTAGGGTAGTTTAGTTTTTCAACAATAACTTTAACTATTAAAATTAACGATGTTAGTTATCTGGTCTTAAATGAAGATAACTGAAACGACTAGGACTCAAATGGAAACAAAATGAAACGTCAGGGGTAGATGATAATTTTGAAACAAGGATGAAAGTAGTTAAAATAAACAAACATTAGGTATGCAAATGTAATTTACTCTATTTGTTATTTATAGTTTCTTGAATTTTGATTATTTATTGGTTAATTAATGGCAAATAACATGTAACATATAAAATACTTATAAAGCCTAATGATTTTAATATGTTGAATTTCTTTTTGCCATGTAATACATGAGTTATTAACCGAGTAATAATATATATTAGGGTAGGGTTATAGTAAACAAAATATTTAATCTAGAAAGTCTAAAAATGATTGTGAGCTTGACACATCCATATATTGTTTTAATAAAGAAGGTCATTTTGTTCATTGTGTCAAATATATCACCTCATTCTGTCTTATACATTTATTATGTCAAAAATCTTTTCATTTGCAGGATCGGTTTATGTCACTTAACACTTGGATTTCTCTCAAACTCACTTATACTACACTCGGATCAGATGAAGTAGAATCTCTTCTAAGAGTTGATAATATTATAATAAGTAGCAAAGAACACAAAGAAATAATTTTCAAGGCACTTGTATATATTACTTCTCAACTCAAAGTATTACAAGACTCCATGAGTTACAATGAGAAACTATATATACTACTACCTATAGCCGGATATACTTTGATACCAGCTGGAAACCTACGATTAAAGCATATACTACAATGCTAAAGTTAAGGTATCTTAGATAAAGTATTATCTAAGATATGGTAGTCATGACATGTCCATGACTTACTTTTTGTCACCAACTAAAGTTGGCAACTGTACTAACAGATAAAGGTGAACAGTGGAATAAAGTATGGTAACTACATGGCTTTTGAGAAAACACCATGCAGTATCTCAGAGGTCTGCAGCGGAGTGTTAGAGAGACCATACTTATGTCCACTGGTTCATAGTAGTGTCTTCCAAAGGTTAGTTGGCTTCGGAAGAACAAGTTCTTCCGAAGCCACTTATACTTCGGAAGAGGCTACTTCTTCCGAGGCTTGAGGACTTCTTCATTTCTTCATACTTCGGAAGTTGACTTCTTATCTTTTCTTCTAAGTCTTGAACTTCGGAAGTGAATACTTTGTCTTCGGAAGTTGGAGTTTTCCTTCGGAAGATGATCTTGCACTTTGTCTTCGGAAGAACTCCATTTCCTTCGGAAGTTCCAAACTTAGCTTCGGAAGTCCTTTATTAGTTGCACCAAAATAGTCTAAGTGATTTGGTTTTGGTTGTACCAGCCTTTCTAGATCCAACAAACTCCCCCTAGGCTGATGCTACTAAAACCTCACTTGTTTCTGCTTCTCAAAACCTTCAGCACCAGGGACAGAAGATGTTTTTTTGTTTCCTTGTTCTTCCCCGAAGTGGTGCTGAGAAGTTTGTACAAGTCATTAGTGGATAGAAGATCCAGTCTATCACTCTGAATGACATGTACCTTTTGTTATGCCTTCCTGAAAAGAGTTAGTTGATTGGAGTTATAATCATACTCCCATTTAACTATGGATTCAAGTTCAGGACCCTCAACCATTTGAAGAAAGGCTTTGCCTTTAGTTGCTGATCCTTTCCTTTTCTCCTCCTTTCTCAGTTTCAACTCTTCTTCAATCTTATCCTAGCAGTTAGCTCAGCCAGATGAAGACTACTCAGGTGATTTCTGATATAAACAGCTACTTCAGAGTTGGAGGGATTGGAGAGTGGCTTCTCTGCTAACTCAGCAATATCAAATCTGCTTAAGTGTAGCAGAGATGAGGCATTTAGCCTGTTTAGCTCTCCACTCTCTCTCTCTCAACAATAAAGTTGTGAGAAGAGTCTTCGAACCTCCACTAGATAATCTTCTTTCTAGGCACAAGGGGTTGACTTGGTACCTTGTCTCCTTTCTTTGTATCCAGCAGAGTCACCAGCCTTCTCCTTAGCTTCTTTTCTTCCTCATTCAGAGTATCTGAGTTGAGGCCAAGGAGCTTTGCAGCTTGGTCCAATGTTCCTCTGGGCAGATCAAGAAATTGATCTCTAGTGAGGGAACATGAGGATCCATCAACATAAGTCAGTTTGACAGAATCCTCCTCACAAGAGATGTCGCTCAGGGTTGTACACTTGATGGACTTTGTCTTGATTGCCTTGAACTCCTCTAAGGAGAGATGTTTGGAAGGTTAAGGGGATGGTTTGGGAGGTTGTTGGGTAGGTTGTGGTGTTTGGGTTCTGGCAAGTGTTTTGGGTTGGAGGATGGGTAGTTTAGGTGGTTGAGGTGAGGAAGTTGGTAAGGTTGATGGTGTAGGTTCAGGGGTGTAAGGCTCAGAGGTTGGTTCAGTCTTGATGGGGAATGGAAAAGGAATTGGTTCAGGTTGTGGTTGGGTTTGAGGTTGGGGTTGAGTGGTCGGTTTGAAGATCATCCCTTGTCCCCTTCTATACATCTCCTTCCTCTTCCCCGAGCGAATGTCAGCCTTTATGTCACTGACATGTCGCTGGAGGGTCTTCTCAGACATAGGACCCACCTGCCTGCCAGAGAAGACATGAGCCCGGAGATAGTCTTTCATCCAGGCCTTTTCACCTATCTTCTTGGAGCAGCGAGTCCTGCTTCCTCTTCCTTCTTCTTCTTCAACCTCAGCTTCTCCTTAGCAGCTTTCTTTCTCTCCTTCTCCATTTGATCTTGCTCTTTGTTGAAGAGCCATAAGATCGTATCATTGTTATGTAGAGATAGTTCTTCTAGAGAGAAACCCTGGAGATTAGAAAAGTTATCCTTTCCCTCTTAAGCTGCTGATCAGCTTCTCTTTTCTTCTTCTCCCTTTCTTCCTCTAAGGCCAACCTTGCTTCTTCTTCCTTTTGCTGAATTTGCAGCAAAGTGGCCTTTTCTAACTCAACTAACTCCTCTAATGGTAGCAGGAGTACATCTTCATTTACAGCTCCTAAATTGACAAGTCTGTCAATGATTTCCACTCTTCTTTTGTTGTTGACAGCCTCCTGGTTGGCTGCAGCTGCTTTGCTACTAGCAGCTAGCAACTTTCCAGTTGGAAGTCTACCTTTTCTTTTGAGCTTTTCTAACCTTGCTTCCTCCTGAAGCTCTTCCTCAGTCATCTTCCTCTTTCCTTTGACATCCTCGGAAGTGCTAGACTTTGGGGGTTCTTGGATGGAAAGTTCAGGTTGAGTGGTGGTAATGGGAGCTGGAGTCAATGCTGATGTTTGAGCTAGGGGTTGGGTGAGAAAATCCTCCCTATTAACCTCAGATGCAAGTTCTAGGATTGCATCTGTGACTATTAGATCATCGGATAAAGAGAATAGTCCTTCCGCAGCTACAATCTCAGCTTCGGAAGATTGAAGTTGTTCTTCCGAGGCTTTGACTTGTGCTTCGGAAGTCTGTGAGAATGCACTCTCTGTCCCAATGTCTCAGTTGCTGGGCCATCAGTCCTTGTTTCCCCTTCGAAATTAATCTCAGGTTCCACTTGGACCTTAGGTTGACCAACTCCCTCAATAGTAGTAGAAGGTGCATTCAGCCTCTGAAGCTCTTGAGCTCCAAAGTAAATCACAGACAAGTCAGAACTTGGCTGTCAATGAGAGATTCCATCAGGAACTTGTTGAAGAACCTGTTGAGATCTTGGAGCATCCTTTGATCCACTTGAATTACAAGTAGAGGAGGCTTAGGAAAAACTGAAGCTTGTTGCATGGGGTATCTTGAACTTAAGGAAGTGAGAGCTTGACTCTGTGGTTCCTCTTGTCTTTGGCTTTGTCCTTGAACAAGCATCATCTTGAGAGCTTGATGAGCTAGAGGAAGAGGTCAATGAGACCTGAATTGGTACATGCCTAACAGACCTCTTAGTCTGTTTCTCAGCTAGTTTGGCCTTGAGATTTTCAATCTCAAGTTGCTGAGTATCAGACCTATCCTCTAAAGTCTTAACCTTAGATTCAAGGTTTGAGACTTTAGAAAGTAGGTCTTTAATGGTGAGTTGCAGTCTTTCCTCATCTTCTTTTGAAGAATCATGGGGAGATGAGGTAACATACCTAGTATGTTCATCCTCACCACCAGATGTGGTTTCTTGGAACCCTTGTTTCCCTTGTTCAATGATGTCTCTTTCAGAGTCATCAAAGGGCATGGTTGCCGTAGATTCACTCTCAGTGATGTTACCACTGTTCTGAAGGTCCATTGAGGCTTCTTCAGTAGTGGCAGCTGAATCTACATGAGTCCCCTCCACATTAGTGAGACTTACCTCAGTAAAGGCTTGCTGATGGGGGCTAGAGATAAGAGGTCTCTCTAGGCTCTGTTGATCCTTAAGAGGGTGTTGTTGATCAAATTCATTGCCATGAAGAGACATAATCTCTTCATCAGTTCCTATTAATAGGTCAGTAAAGGATATAGAGGTTAAGCCTAATGACCCGGGGCCTTGGTCAATGTCTAAAGGCATTGAGCCTATTGTTAGTGCTCTAGCAAGATTAACATGTTGTCTTTAGATGTTTTTTTAATACTTTGTAATAGTATAGGGACTAGTTTTGTAATTAGTTAGTTCCTTTTTGTTTCATTATAAATAGCTTAGACTTACAGGTAGTAGGTAACTAGTTGAATTCGAACCTGCTTACATACTTTGTAATTGTCTTTGCTTGATATTAATGAAACCATGAATTTTGTTGATATCTTGCTTGATTTGATTACTTTGTTTGTATTTCATTGAATTGTGTTCATACATCATCACAGATTGGTACATTTGATCCTATCAAATGGTATCAGAGTTGTTGTTAAGCTGTTAGTGAGTGATTTTTGAAGTTGTCGAACTCAAAAATTTCACTGAATCTGTGATTGATATACAATTCAATTGAAAATTTGTGAATTTCAGATGTGTTTCATCATCAGAAACATGATTTGAATCACAATTAGCAGTTAAATTCATCAAATTCAAGTTAATTTGTTGAATTTGTGTTCGAAAAAGGTTTATATTTTCCGGACTGAAAACCTAAAAATTTATTGATTTGTTGTTGATATTGAAAGAAATTGATGTTAGAAGAATGATTATCGGTATAAAACATGTTTAATTGGAAAGTTTCAATCCAATTCATCGACTCTTGAAGAATTTCAAAAGATTGAGTTAGTTACATTCATATGAACATGATGAATGTGGTGCATGGGTTGAGATTGGCTGAAAAATTTGTCTAAGTGTTAGGCGTTTGACTACTGTTTAGGCGCATTAACACTGTGTGGACGTTTTTTAGTTCAGACGTTTGACTATTGTTGAAGAGAAAAAGGCCAGACGCATCATCTTTGTTGAGATGGATTAGAACTGTTTAGACGTTTGAAAACTGTTCAGGCACTTTACAACTGTTTAGGCGCTTGACAACTGTGTAGGCGCATCTCAACTGTTCGGACGTTTTAAAACTGTTTGGACGCATCAACTTGGGCGTTTTGGAAAATTTTCTAAGGCATTCCCTTAGACGTTTCTCAACTCAGGCGCATCAACTGTTTGGGAGTATAATCACTGTTCAGGCGTATCACCTTTGACACTTAGAATTTTTTTTAAAAAAGAAAATTTTACAAAAAAAAATTTGCATTTATTTTCTTAATTCAAAATCTAAGAAAAACAACAAAAATATAAGAATGGTGAAATCAGAAGATTCTGAAAATAGAGTTCCAAAACTTAAAAATAGAGCTGATTTCAAAAATTGGTCTCTTAGGCTAAAACAACATTTTAATTCCATTGACACTAATCTTTGGAAATCTATAGAAAAAGGACCATACATTCCTATAATCACTGATGGGCCTGACAGAGGGTTTGTTTATACTAAAGATTCTCCAGACCCTATCCTGAAGATGGGCTTCAAGGAGATGATCTGAAAAGAGTAAAGAATAATATCAAAGCATATTCCTTGATGTGTAAAGGACTACCTTTGGAAGTTCTTGCAAGGCTTGATGCATATCAAACTGGATACACCTTATATAAAGCCTTAAAGATCATTTGTGAAGGAGGCAAGGAGATTCAAAATCTCAAGAAACAAAAGTTGAAAAGGCAATTAGAATTGTTTCAACATTTGTCTGGAGAAACCACAAATTAGATGATGAACAGATTTGTTCAACTTACTACTGAGATGTCAACAGCTGGTATTAAGCCTGATCTTGAAGATCTAAATCTTAGACTACTCAATGCTTTACCCTCATCATGGAAACAAACAGTAACCTTACTAAAGCATACTAAGAAGTTCCCTATAGATCTAGATCTACTTATTGCCAAGATAGAGTCAGTAGAGATTGATGAAAGCTCAAGGAACAATGATAGAGCAGCATCAATATCTCAGTATCAGTTTGTTGCTTCTCCTGCAACCACTATTGAGAATGCATTTATGGCAAAAAGTGAGAAAAGTACAGAAGAAGAGGGAGATTTGTTTGTTGGAGCAGGATTTTTCACTGACTCATCATTTACCAGTGCTCCTGCTTATACAACTCAGTCTCGTTCTCAATCTCCTCCTAAATCTCAGTCCCAAACATCTAACGTTCAAACAGAGACTTCTTCATCTAACTCTGCTAAATCTAGCAAAGTTAAAGATGTGATAAACATCCTATTAGCGGATGAAGAGTCTAAAACTGCATTCACTGCATTTATGACTAGTTTTCAAGCATATCAAGGTAGCCATTTAACTCAATTAGATTTTGTTTTGCAGGATTTGTTTGAGATGGATCCTGAAGATGTTGAAGAGATAGACTTAAACTGGCAGATGGTGATGATTGCCTACAGGACACAAAAACATTCATATGTCAACAGGAAGTACAAGCCAAGTGCTAACAAGACTGTTGGGTTTGACAAGTCAAAATCTAGATGTTTTAACTGTAACAGTTATGGACACTTCTCCAGAGAATGCAAAGCTCCAAGGAACAATGGAGGAAATGCTCAATCAAGTTCTAGCAATCAAAGGTTTCAACCAGCTCAGAAGACTTTTCAAAAGCCTTATCAAAGTCTTCCTATGCCTGAGCTTAAAGATGAAACAAAATCATCTGATGAAACCAAGAAAGCTTTAGTAGTCAGCATTAAAGATGGTTATGATTGGAGTGCATATGGAGATCAGTTTACGAATGAATTAACATCAAGTTTATCTCTTGTTGCAGAAATCCAGGGAGAAGATTGGTCAAAAAACAATGATCCAAAGGTGGAAAGTGAGAATGAAGAAGATGACTATGATTGGAGTGACAAATCTGATCCTAAGGAGGATACAGATGAAGTAGCTCTAATGGCACAGTCTGATCAACCTAAGGTTGACACTTCATCTTCAAAATCTGAAACCATAGCTCCAAAATTCCCTGAAATCCCATCTGAAGTGAGAGAAAAACTCTGCACTAAATCATGATATGAACATGTTGAATACTATAGAAACTACTCATTCAAAATCTGTGAGAAGCTAAAACAAGAAGAGTCAATGCATAGCAAACTAAAATCTGATCATAAAACAGCGGATCAAAAGATTATCTCTCTTTAAACTTCATGGAACAAAACTATAAAAGATTTAGAAATTGTTTCTAAACAATTGGAAGAGATGACCAAAAATCTTGAACAGGAGAAAATAGCACATGCTGCTACTCAAATGGATCTGGCTAAAGTAAAAAGTTCAAAAATAATTGTAGAAAAACTAGTAAGTGAAAAAAAAGATAAACAAAAAGCAGGGTTAGGTTTCACTCATGAACCTATACCTGAATCTATTACAAACACTCTACCAGAGAACTTCAATACACATGATCATTCTCCTGAGAATAAAGCTAAACTTAAAGCTTTCCAGATTAAAAACAAGAATTCAGAAGAAGAAAAGGAAAATGTACAAGTGTTTGTTGAAAATGATCAAGAAAAGATTAAAAATGGTCATCCAATCAAGATAAAATCTTATGAACCAAAACAAACAAAACAAACCACTTCTGATCAAATTCATGTTGTATTAGAAGAAGTGAAAGTTCAAAGCAAAGATAAACAACAGGTAGGAACATCAGAAGATTCAAACACTATTAATCTGAAACAAGTTCAATCTGAAAAGGAATCTTCTTCTGATGATGTTCAATCTGAAAGTAAACCAAGTTCTTCTAAATCAAAGAATCAAAAAAGAAGAAAGAAATCATTAAAAACAACATCTGAACAAAACAAAAGTTCAAAAAATTTGATCAAAGCAACAAATCAAGCAACAAAACTTAAACCGATAAAATTTGTGTCAGCTGGTTTGTTAAATATGAATTCTCTTCAAAACAACAGAGTAAATATTATGAATGTAACATCTTGTATTTCCGTTAATTAAAAAGTTAATTTTGCTAATTCTTATATGGCTTATTTATGCTATTTATGAAACTTGGTGGGCTATTTATGTATAATTCCTTATTTAATTTAAAGGTCAAAGTTAATTAAATAATAATAATAATAATAATAATAATAATAATAATAATAATAATAATAATAATAATATAATAATAATAATAATAATAATGATAATAACAATAATAATAATAATAATAATAATAATAATAATAATAATAATAATAATAATAATAATAATAATAATAATAATAATAGTAATAATAGTAATAATAATAATAAAAATAATAATAACATAAATAATACTTTATTTAAAAATGTTTAAAACTTAAATTAAGGGTGTTAAGGGGTTAATTTGTCATTTTAGAAACTTGAAATGGAAGCTTTGTGCATAAAATAAAAGGAACTTAAATTTGAGGGACCAAATGTGTAATTAAACCAAACCCCTTTTCCCCTATTCCCTTTCCCGTCGACCGCCGGTCAAGGGGTCCGGCGACCCTCCGGCCACCCCTATAAACGCTTAAACCCATTAAATTCTGATCCCTAACCGTTCCATTTAGACTCGTGAGTACGTTTCGAACCATAAGTGAACATTAATTCAAGTTTAATGAAGGCAAAGGTCGCCGATTGAACCTAGTAACCGTCGGCTTCAACACTTCAATGGTTCGCTAATCAAAACACGATGATAACCCAAATTAATCAATCATAAACAATCACTTAACTATCTCTAGTCTATTCTCATTGCAAATTTCTCCTGAAACACTCAAAACCACCAAAAACAAACTTCATCTTCGTCGTGACCTGCAACGAACGTGTTCATCATCTTCCGAGCTTCAATTGTCGAAATTGGCAAAGGGCTTTGCATCAAGAACCTTATTCGAAGCTTTCCACGAGTTCAATTTGATTTCCATCATCGTTTGAACATCGAACCAGTCGTACGTGTGTCGCGGCTTTAGCTTGTTCTGTTCATCATCCATCCATCTTCAACTTAGGTAATTAAACATACGTATATACTCGAAATTACATGGGGAATCAAAGCCCCATGTTAATTTTGGTAATCTTATCAAATTAAAGTTCAATTTGGGGTTAAATGATTCTAGGGTTCATATGTGATTTGGGGGTTTTTGTTTCAGTTGGTATTTAACAAATAAGACCTGTGTTCTAACAGGCTTAGGCGCCCGTGCCTACTGGTTAAGAACATACTCTCCCACCCTTGAGGTCCCGGGTTCGAACCCGGGCTCCCTCAACATAAATTTTTTTGGTTTTTTCAGCCTTAAAAAAATATAGAAAATTATCTAAAAATTGTAAAAAGTGGTTTTGTAAATTTTGTTTATTTTTTAAAGATTATCTCATTATTTTCTATAAATTTATCACTTTAAATACTTTAACAATTTTCTTATAAAATAATATCAACAAATAATATGTTTAGTTTATTTTTATATAAATAGATTAAATTACTTATTTATACATTTTATAATCATGGATTAATCATGATAATTATAGAACTAAAATATTTTATATACAATTTGTAATTAAAATTCACAAATTGTTATAATGGATTTAATTTCTTTAACATTTCATAAATGATATTTTCTTGGACTAAAATATATAAAGGATCTCATTAACTAATGTTATTTAGGTATAAAGACCCCCAAATTCCCATCGAAACCCTAGATCATGTTAAATCATTAATATTATTAATCTAAATCTTGTAAATATATTCATACTTAGGTACTTTGTGAAGAACTACGTTGGAATATTGCTTGTTATTATTAATCATCATTTTTATACATTTGGTCAAGTGAGTTTCCTTGCCCCTTTTTATCTTTTCACACTATTTTGGGGTGAAACATGATTGCTTATACATGATACACTTATACACATTTGAGACTTGTAAATCACATGCAATTCATCTTTATATTTTGTCATGGTTGTTTGTGTTTTGTAAGTGATTATATGAGATACATAGTTTGTTTACAATCATTAACTATTGCTAGCCTGGGGACGTCTTAGATCTTTGGGCCTGACAAGCCTATTTGGTGCTAAAGCCGAGGTATTGCCGGCTCCTGATGACGTATGCTTGTTCATCATGGGAACCAAATACACTTAGCCAATCTTATATACTTGTAATCAAGTCAAGGTTTGGTTGTAACGATATGTGTTCTATAACCTTACTAACTTATGACCTATGACATGAATTGCTACTTGTAACCTTGTTATATTATGTATGAAAACCTTGGAAACTCACCAACTATTTATAGTTGACCTTTTATTTTTATCATGTTTCAGGTAACCCCCAAGTTTAAAGTGGTCTTTGAAGCTTGCAAGAAAACTAGGACTTGGACCTAGTTAATAAATAAAATGTTTATGTAATGTTTAGTTTTGTTTGGAACTTATTTCATGCTTGAAACCTATGTTTGTAATGCCTTTTGAAACTTATAATTTTAAATATTTTAATATAGCGTTATGTGGCTGTGAACAATCTTAACCCTCACATCTCGACGTTTCCGCCGTCAAGGTTGGGGTGTGACAATGAACAAATCTCACTCTGATCTGAAATCAAGTTCAGATTCTAAGACTTCCGCTGTGGCAAAAAGATTTGTTCCTAATGCATTCAAGAAGGAAGTTCATATTAAACAAATGCAAAATAATTTGGCACAAAATCAAAATGTGAAAAATGAAAGACAAAAGATTAACTATTTGACACCAAAATCAAACATTGTGTCAATGTCAAGAGTTAACAAAAAGTTATTTTTAACTCCACAAAAGTACTGTGAAATTTGTGACATGAAAAATCACAATACTGCTGAGTGCTATTTCAACAAGTACTGTCACATATGTGACATGAGAAACCATTTCACAGCAGATTGTTATTTTAACAAATATTGTACTTATTGTGATGAAAAGACTCATAATACTGCAAATTGTTATTTTAGAAATAGATATTTTACTAAAGGATTTGCAAAATCAAACATGAGCAAAGGTTATGTTAATCCTCAATATTTGAGAAATCAAACTGATGGATTTCAAAAATTCACTAATCAACCTTCTTCAGGCTTCAAAAGAACAATTATGTGAGATCTAAACAAAATATGCAAGAATAATTCATACCAAGATCTGTAAGAATGACTAGTAAAAATATTAGTCATCAATACATTTCAAAAATTGATCAATCAAATGATATGAATGTTCTAAAAAATAAATCAAACAATTTTCAAAACAATTTCCAAAATAAGATTGGTAAATTCATCAAGAATAAACCTGATTTGAATAATCTTCACTACAAACAATTTACAATTTTAGATAAATTTGGAAAACCCAAAACCATCTCGGCTTGGGTAGATATCTCAACTTAATTTTCTTGTTGTGCAGGTACGCCCAAAAAGACCACTCAATATATGGTATGTGGATAGTGGGTGTAGCCGGCATATGACAGGGAATCCTGCCTTGTTACAAGATTTTAAGTTAAAAGATGGAACACACGTCGCCTTTGGTGGTGATGCTGGAGGAAAAATAACCGGAGAAGGAACAGTATCAAATGGGATAATAAGCTTTGATAAAGTCAACTTTTGTTCACAGTTGAACTTTAATCTTTTAAGTGTATCTCAAATATGTGATAAATCATACTCTGTTCTATTTGATGATTCATTCTGTTATGTTTTGAAGCTAGGTTTTAAGATAAGCAAAGATTGGGTGATTGTTACAGCTGAAAGAGATAGAGATGTATACAAGTTAGATATGTCTCAAGTTGATCCTTCAACTGAAACAACATGCCTAATTGCTAAGGCATCAAATGATGAAAGCCAGCTTTGGCATAGACGTCTCGAACATTCAAATTTCAAGAATATGAACAAGCTTGTAGCAGGAAATCATGTCATTGGACTTTCATCTAAGAAGTTTGCAACAACTGATCACTGCTCAACATGTATGAAGGGAAAGCAATACAGAGAGTCTTATAAGTCCAAGCTCATAAACTCAACATCCAAACCTCTTCAAATGTTACATATTGTCACACCCCCGCTAAAAGCGGAAACACGGGGATGTAACGAGACCGGGATCGTCATAACACATGGTAAGCGATAGAGAGCAATAAAAATAAATGATGACATGCGTGTCATGACGACACCCGACAACAAGGGGACTTGTGTCGTGTTTAGTCAATGTCCACGACACATAGCCATAAGCATAACATGATAAAGATACACATATTCACATAAGATGAAAATGTAAATGTTAATTCCCACAACCCGGGAACAAGTTTCAAAAGTTGATAATTGTTTACAAGCGTTAACATTATTCAAAAAGATTGTTTATCAAAATGAGCTAAGTCCCAATAATGCATCCTAGGGTCTCCACTAAGGCAGCACACCTAGATTCCTGGACTTGCATGATCACCTGAAAAGATATGCTTAAAACGGTCAACAAAATTGTTGGTGAGCTCGCAGGTTTATGTAATAAAAATGTAAGTGATGCTGTAATAAATAAGCGCGTCGGAATACCGTGAATACAGTTATATACACAAGTAAATATCACATGACATGAGCTTTGCAACCAAACCTAGCGACGTACACAAAGAAATTGTCGGCATATATTCACCCAAGGGCCCGTTCCTGGCCACTGATGGTTCCAACTAGTATACCATCGAACGAGGGTGGGGGTGTCAACCCAGTAGTACTACCAATACCTAACTGTCGGTTCCCACACTGGAATTAAATAGTTGCAAAGATAGAACCACACAGCAGACCCAAGCATGTATCAAATAGTACTTGCAACACAGTATTACGTTGATTCCTTGTATGTAAAATGTATGTAAGTTGTACAGCATAAAAAAAATTGTGTAAGCATACTTTTCCCCCAATTTGTAAATGATTGAAATATTGTATAAGCGTAAAAAGGGGGCCACGAAACTCACTTGTTAGGTGGTAAGTATGTATGATCGATGTATCCTAAATGTTGAATGCAAATAAACAGTCAAACACCTATTGACAGTTATTGTATAGCATTAATGATATGATATATGTATAAGCGCGTAATAATGATGGGTCGGTTCGGGTCTTATCGGATGGGTCGCGCACAACACACACAGACTGACACACGTACTAGACCTTATGTAGATCCAAGTACAAGACATTGTCGCCACTAATGATGATGTTTAAGTAAATGAATCGTTGTTTATTGAAGAAGCATTGAATAAGTGTCAATAGTTATAAGTCAATTTGGTCGTTGTAAAGCGTTAGTTCAATTTGCTCAAAATAGTTTCTGTGCCCTTTCTCACGTTGACTTTAATCTTTGTGGCCGAACAATGGCATTATTGTGTTAGTGTTACCTCGACACCCCACGACATACTCACACCACGCACAAGGGGTCAAACACAACAAATTCAGTCGCATAACAAGGTCAGACGCACGACTCAACCTCCATTCGTGCGAATCAACCCTCAATCGTGCGAATCAGCTTCATTCGTACGATTGAGCCTTCATTCGTATGATTGGCCTTCAGTCGTACCACACAACACCCAATCGCACGACTCAACTTCCATACGCACGAATCAACCTTCAATCATGCGAATTAGCTACTTTCGTACGACTGAACTTTCATTCATGCGATTGGACTCCAGTCGTGCGAATCACATTCATTCGCACACATTTAGTCGGTCACCTGACTCAATCGCACACAATCACTCAATCGCATGACTCAATTGCATACACTCAATCGCACGCATGACTCAATCGCACACAGACACTCAGTCGCACAACCCAGTCGCACGACATGCCTAGTCGCACAACTCAGTCGCGCGATTGACTCAGACGCATGATCCAGTCGCACGACCCACTTTGTCGCACGACTCAATCGCATGGATGACCCAGCGCCTGATCTGCAGAATCGCGACTGTTGTCGGGATGAGCAGCCCCCGAGCTGCTCTAAACACGGGTTTTACACCACAAGGACCTCAAGAAACATTCAACAAACATACACAAGCATGAAACACAAGCAAAGAGACCTCACACGCACCCGTACGACCTTGTATGTTCGGGTTGAACCCGAACACCCGAAACCCTAGTTTGGACAGCCGTGAAAAGGCTAGAAAACGGATAACCAAAGACAACTACCTGCTAAGAAGGGGTAGTCTAAGCTGTAGACGGTGTCAAGACGAAGAAAACAAGACCTCTCGGGTTGGATTTGGTGCTAAAATGGTGATTTTGTGTGTGTAGAGGGTGAAGATGAAGAAGATGGTGAAATGGGTTTTCTAGGGCTGATAAGGGGGTATTTATACCCAGCCCAAGTTTGCAAAATTACAAGTTTAGTCCCTGCACTTAACCCCCGAGTTTTCCCAAATTTTGTTCGGTTGAAAAACGACTTTGTTAGGTATTTTATTATAATTGTAAAAGTTCATTTAATGCTATTATAACTTAAGAAATGGTTATATTAAAACATTTATTATATTTATAAAATGATATATTTGACGTTTTCAAAAATGAAAGTTTTAAAGGTCTTTTTAAGGTTAACACATGGTTATAACGAATGCACACACAACGATAATAAAGCACACATGATATCCACATAAAGAGTCAAATAGAGATGAGGAATGACCAATCATAGAATAGATGACGGACAAACACGTTAATTGACGGACCTTAAAGTGACGGATGTCACAGTATCCCCCAGTTGAGAGAATTTCGTCCCGAAATTCAGCTGGAGTTAGGTCCAAGAGTGTCATCCTCGAAAAGATGTGGATATTTGAGTTTCATCTGATCTTCACGTTCCCATGTAAACTCTGGCCCTCGTTTTGAATTCCACCTTACGCGAACAATAGGTATCCTACTGCGCTTCAGTTGCTTGACCTTTCGATCCATGATCTCAATGGGTTCCTCAACAAAATGAAGCTTGTCGTCAATCTTGATTTCCTCGATTGGCACGTGAAGGGATTCATCGGCCAAACACTTCTTGAGGTTGGACACGTGAAATGTATCATGCACACCGCTAAGCTCTTGTGGCAACCTTAACCGGTAAGCCACTGGACTGATCCTTTCAGTGATCTCAAATGGTCCAACGTATCTTGGGGCTAACTTCCTTTTCTTTCCGAATCGAACGACTCCTTTCCAAGGGGAAACTTTGAGTAACACACGATCCCCAACATTGAATTCTAGAGGCTTCCGACGATTGTCGGCATAGCTCTTTTGGCGATCTCGCGCGGCTTTGAGTCGATCTTTGATTTGGAAAATCTTGTCTGTTGTCTCTTGGATGATCTCTGGGCCTGTCAGTTGACTCTCACCAATTTCGGCCCAACAAACAGGAGATCTGCATTTCCTTCCATACAACGCTTCAAATGGAGCACATCCAATGCTTGTATGGTAGCTGTTGTTGTAGGAGAACTCAATCAACGGTAAATGAGCATCCCAGCTACCTCCAAAATCGATTACACACGCTCTCAACATGTCTTCTAGCGTCTGTATAGTGCGTTCACTTTGGCCATCTGTTTGAGGGTGATAGGCTGTACTCATGTCTAACCGAGTGCCCATCGCTTTCTGTAGCGTCTGCCAAAATCGTGAAGTGAATCTGCTATCACGGTCGGATATGATTGACACCGGCACTCCGTGCCGTATCACGACCTCTTTGATGTACAATCTCGCCAACTTATCCATCTTGTAGTCTTCTCGGATAGGCAAGAAATGTGCGGACTTCGTCATTCGATCTACAATGACCCATATCGAGTCATGACCGCTATTTGTTCTAGGGAGTTTGGTGATAAAATCCATAGCTATGTTCTCCCATTTCCACTCGGGAATTTCAGGTTGCTGTAATAATCCCGATGGCTTTTGATGTTCAGCTTTGACCTTCGAACACGTCAAGCATCGACTGACGTATAAGGCAATGTCTTTCTTCATGCCTGGCCACCAGTACAGATCCTTAAGATCATGATACATCTTGTCTGCACCAGGATGAATAGAATATCGCGTCTTGTGGGCTTCATCCATGACTAAGGTTCGAACACCTCCCCATTTGGGTACCCATATGCGATCCATGAAGTACTGAATACCGTCATCCTTGCGAATCATCTGTTTATCCAACCCCCAAAACTCTTCTTCCGCAAGGTTTTCTTCTTTCAATGCCTCACTCTGTGCAATCTGAATCTGAGCTTTCAAGTTGGTTTGAATGGTCAATCCCAACGCTCGTGCACGTAGTGGTTTCACACGTTCTTTGCGGCTTAAGGCATCCGCAACCACGTTAGCTTTCCCCGGATGATACCGGATTTCACAGTCGTAGTCGCTAAGAAGCTCTACCCAACGTCGTTGGCTCATGTAAAGTTCCTTCTGATCCAGAATATGTTGAAGGCTTTTATGATCGGTGAAGATGATGCATTTGGTTCCATATAGGTAATGCCTCCAAATTTTGAGTTCAAATACTACAGCGCCCAACTCAAGATCATGAGTGGTGTAGTTCTTTTCGTGCACTTTAAGTTGTCGCGAAGCGTAGGCAATCACTTTGTCCTTCTGCATCAGTACACATCCTAATCCCTGATGTAACGCATCGTAGTAAACCACAAAATCATCGGTTCCGTCTGGGAGAGACAATATAGGCGCGTTGCACAACTTCTCCTTCAACGTTTGGAACGCTTGCTCTTGTGCATATCCCCAGTCAAACTTCTTGTCTTTCTGAGTAAGCAGGGTTAACGGTTGCGCGATCTTTGAGAAATTTGCGATGAAGCAACGATAATAACCGGCCAATCCTAAGAATTGCCGTATCTCCGATGGTTTTTGGGGCGTATCCCATTTCTTCACCGCTTCGATCTTGCCGGGATCTACGTGAATCCCGTCTTCATTAACCACATGACCCAGAAATTTCACTTCTCGCAGCCAAAATTCACACTTTGAGAATTTGGCGAAAAGTTTCTCTTCGCGTAGCAGCTCCAGAATTGCCCGAAGGTGTTCTACATGATCCTCTTTTGATCGGGAGTAGATGAGTATATCGTCTATGAACACGATCACGAACTTATCCAAGTAAGGTTTGCACACCCGATTCATTAGATCCATGAACACAGCTGGTGCGTTGGTCAATCCGAACGGCATGACCAAGAACTCATAGTGCCCATAACGAGTCCTGAACGCAGTCTTCGGTATGTCGTCCTCGAAAACCCTTAGCTGATGATAACCAGAACGAAGATCGATCTTTGAAAAATACTAAGCTCCTTGCAGCTGATCAAACAAATCGTCGATCTTGGGGAGAGGATATCGGTTCTTCACCGTCAACTTGTTCAGTTCACGGTAATCGATGCACATACGGAACGATCCATCCTTCTTCTTGACAAATAGTACCGGCGCTCCTCACGGTGAATGACTTGGTCGAATGAAACCCTTCTCCAGTAGTTCCTGTAACTGACTAGACAACTCTTGCATCTCGGACGGCGCTAGTCGATATGGCGTTTTCGCTACCGGTGTAGCTCCAGGAACCAACTCAATACGGAATTCCACCTGTTGTGGAGGAGGTAAACCAGACAAGTCATCTGGAAATACTTCTGGGTAATCCCGCACCACTGGAATATCCACCAGTTTCCTCCCTTCGTCTTTCTTTTCGACTACATGAGCCAGAAAAGCATAGCATTGCTTTCGTAAACTCTGGCGTGCTTTCATGCAGGAAATAAGCTTTAAGCTCTTACCCGGTCGTTCTCCCTGAACCTTGAGTACTTCCCCGTTAGGCATAGGGATACGTACTACCTTGTCTCGACAGACAATCTCTGCTCCATTCTGCGACAACCAATCCATACCCACAATCACGTTGAAGCTTCCTAACTCGAAGGGTATCAAATCTATCTCAAAGGCGTGATTCTCCAGCGGCAACGAACACTTCCTAATAATCTCATCGGCCTGAGCAACTCTACCATTGGCCATTTCTACAGAGTAGCTAGTTTCTAGCCTACTAGGACTCAAATCAAGTAATTGCACAAACTCAGAAGATATGAAACTATTGTCTGCTCCAGTATCAAATAATATAGATGCGAAGTGATGATTGAGTAAGTGCGTACCCGTGACAACATTCGGGTCCTGACGAGCATCATTAGCTCCAATGACGAATGCACGTCCCCGAGCTGCATTCCCCTGGGTAGCCGGGCCTTGATTCCCAGCGATAGCCAACACCTGCTGCTGGTTGTTCCCCTGTTGACCCGGTGCCCGATTCAGCCTGGGGCACATATTCCTGTAGTGATCGGGGCTCCCACACTCAAAGCAAGCCCTTGCATTCCCGGCGGGGTTAACCGCGTTGACGGGTGCTACAAGATTCGACGCAGTTCTGCAATCTCTTGCCAAAGACCCGGGCGCCTACAGTTAGCGCACACCCGGCATTGCGTCCCTGGGGGATGATGATAATTGCACCTTTCACATTTGGGGTGCGGCCCCACATACTCTCTTCTGGCCTGAGACACGGCCACAAAATTCCTGGTCGGCTTAGACCTCTTCTCAAATTTTGCATTTATTTTCTTAATTTAAAATCTAAGAAAAACAACAAAAATATAAGAATGGTGAAATCAGAAGATTCTGAAAATAGAGTTCCAAAACTTAAAAATAGAGCTGATTTCAAAAATTGGTCTCTTAGGCTAAAACATCATATTAATTCCATTGACACTGATCTTTGGAAATCTATAGAAAAAGGACCATACATTCCTATAATCACTGATGGGCCTGACAGAGGGTTTGTTTATACTAAAGATTCTCCAGACCCTATCCTGAAGATGGGCTTCAAGGAGATGATCTGAAAAGAGTAAAGAATAATATCAAAGCATATTCCTTGATGTGTAAAGGACTACCTTTGGAAGTTCTTGCAAGGCTTGATGCATATCAAACTGGATACACCTTATATAAAGCCTTAAAGATCATTTGTGAAGGAGGCAAGGAGATTCAAAATCTCAAGAAACAAAAGTTGAAAAGGCAATTAGAATTGTTTCAACATTTGTCTGGAGAAACCATAAATTAGATGATGAACAGATTTGTTCAACTTACTACTGAGATGTCAACAGCTGGTATTAAGCCTGATCTTGAAGATCTAAATCTTAGACTACTCAATGCTTTACCCTCATCATGGAAACAAACAGTAACCTTACTAAAGCATACTAAGAAGTTCCCTATAGATCTAGATCTACTTATTGCCAAGATAGAGTCAGTAGAGATTGATGAAAGCTCAAGGAACAATGATAGAGCAGCATCAATGTCTCAGTATCAGTTTGTTGCTTCTCCTGCAACCACTATTGAGAATGCATTTATGGCAAAAAGTGAGAAAAGTACAAAAGAAGAGGGAGATTTGTTTGTTGGAGCAGGATTTTTCACTGACTCATCATTTACCAGTGCTCCTGCTTATACAACTCAGTCTCGTTCTCAATCTCCTCCTAAATCTCAGTCCCAAACATCTAACGTTCAAACAGAGACTTCTTCATCTAACTCTGCTAAATCTAGCAAAGTTAAAGATGTGATAAACATCCTATTAGCGGATGAAAAGTCTAAAACTGCATTCACTGCATTTATGGCTAGTTTTCAAGCATATCAAGGTAGCCATTTAACTCAATTAGATTTTGTTTTGCAGGATTTGTTTGAGATGGATCCTGAAGATGTTGAAGAGATAGACTTAAACTGGCAGATGGTGATGATTGCCTACAGGACACAAAAACATTCATATGTCAACAGGAAGTACAAGCCAAGTGCTAACAAGACTGTTGGGTTTGACAAGTCAAAATCTAGATGTTTTAACTGTAACAGTTATGGACACTTCTCCAGAGAATGCAAAGCTCCAAGGAACAATGGAGGAAATGCTCAATCAAGTTCTAGCAATCAAAGGTTTCAACCAGCTCAGAAGACTTTTCAAAAGCCTTATCAAAGTCTTCCTATGTCTGAGCTTAAAGATGAAACAAAATCATCTGATGAAACCAAGAAAGCTTTAGTAGTCAGCATTAAAGATGGTTATGATTGGAGTGCATATGGAGATCAGTTTACTAATGAATTAACATCAAGTTTATCTCTTGTTGCAGAAATCCAGGGAGAAGATTGGTCAAAAAACAATGATCCAAAGGTGGAAAGTGAGAATGCAGAAGATGACTATGATTGGAGTGACAAATATGATCCTAAGGAGGATACAGATGAAGTAGCTCTAATGGCACAGTCTGATCAACCTAAGGTTGACACTTCATCTTCAAAATCTGAAACCATAGCTCCAAAATTCCCTGAAATCCCATCTGAAGTGAGAGAAAAACTCTGCACTAAATCATGATATGAACATGTTGAATACTATAGAAACTACTCATTCAAAATCTGTGAGAAGCTAAAACAAGAAGAGTCAATGCATAGCAAACTAAAATCTGATTATAAAACAGCGGATCAAAAGATTATCTCTCTTTAAACTTCATGGAACAAAACTATAAAAGATTTAGAAATTGTTTCTAAACAATTGGAAGAGATGACCAAAAATCTTGAACAGGAGAAAATAGCACATGCTGCTACTCAAATGGATCTGGCTAAAGTAAAAAGTTCAAAAATAATTGTAGAAAAACTAGTAAGTGAAAAAAAAGATAAACAAAAAGCAGGGTTAGGTTTCACTCATGAACCTATACCTGAATCTATTACAAACACTCTACCAGAGAACTTCAATACACATGATCATTCTCCTGAGAATAAAGCTAAACTTAAAGCTTTCCAGATTAAAAACAAGAATTCAGAAGAAGAAAAGGAAAATGTACAAGTGTTTGTTGAAAATGATCAAGAAAAGATTAAAAATGGTCATCCAATCAAGATAAAATCTTATGAACCAAAACAAACAAAACAAACCACTTCTGATCAAATTCATGTTGTATTAGAAGAAGTGAAAGTTCAAAGCAAAGATAAACAACAGGTAGGAACATCAGAAGATTCAAATACTATTAATCTGAAACAAGTTCAATCTGAAAAGGAATCTTCTTCTGATGATGTTCAATCTGAAAGTAAACCAAGTTCTTCTAAATCAAAGAATCAAAAAAGAAGAAAGAAATCATTAAAAACAACATCTGAACAAAACAAAAGTTCAAAAAATTTGATCAAAGCAACAAATCAAGCAACAAAACTTAAACCGATAAAATTTGTGTCAGCTGGTTTGTTAAATATGAATTCTCTTCAAAACAACAGAGTAAATATTATGAATATAACATCTCGTATTTCCGTTAATTAAAAAGTTAATTTTGCTAATTCTTATATGGCTTATTTATGCTATTTATGGAACTTGGTGGGCTATTTATGTATAATTCCTTATTTAATTTAAAGGTCAAAGTTAATTAAATAATAATAATAATAATAATAATAATAATAATAATAATAATAATAATAATAAATAATAATAATAATAATAATAATAATAATAATAATAATAATAATAATAATAATAATAATGATAATAATAATAATAATAATGATAATAACAATAATAATAATAATAATAATAATAATAATAATAATAATAATAATAATAATAATAATAATAATAATAATAGTAATAATAATAGTAATAATAGTAATAATAATAATAAAAATAATAATAACATAAATAATACTTTACTTTAAAATGTTTAAAACTTAAATTAAGGGTGTTAAGGGGTTAATTTGTCATTTTAAAAACTTGAAATGGAAGCTTTGTGCATAAAATAAAAGGAACTTAAATTTGAGGGACCAAATGTGTAATTAAACCAAACCCCTTTTCCCCTATTCCCTTTCACGTCGACCGCCGGTCAAGGGGTCCGGCGACCCTCCGGCCACCCCTATAACCGCTTAAACCCATTAAATTTTGATCCCTAACCGTTCCATTTAGACTTGTGAGTACGTTTCGAACCATAAGTGAACATTAATTCAAGTTTAATGAAGGCAAAGGTCGCCGATTGAACCTAGTAACCGGCTGTTTCAACACTTCAATGGTTCGCTAATCAAAACACGATAATAACCCAAATTAATCAATCATAAACAATCACTTAACTATCTCTAGTCTATTCTCATTGCAAATTTCTCCTGAAACACTCAAAACCACCAAAAACAAACTTCATCTTCGTCGTGACCTGCAACGAACGTGTTCATCATCTTCCGAGCTTCAATTGTCGAAATTGGCAAAGGGCTTTGCATCAAGAACCTTATTCGAAGCTTTCCACGAGTTCAATTTGATTTCCATCATCGTTTGAACATCGAACCAGTCGTACGTGTGTCGCGGCTTTAGCTTGTTCTGTTCATCATCCATCCATCTTCAACTTGGGTAATTAAACATACGTATATACTCGAAATTACATGGGGAATCAAAGCCCCATGTTAATTTTGGTAATCGTTATCAAATTAAAGTTCAATTTGGGGTTAAATGATTCTAGGGTTCATATGTGATTTGGGGGTTTTTGTTTCAGTTGGTATTTAACAAATAAGACCTGTGTTCTAACAGGCTTAGGCGCCCGTGCCTACTGGTTAAGAACATACTCTCCCACCCTTGAGGTCCCGGGTTCGAACCCGGGCTCCCTCAACATAATTTTTTTTGGTTTTTTCAGCCTTAAAAAAATATAGAAAATTATCTAAAAATTGTAAAAAGTGGTTTTGTAAATTTTGTTTATTTTTAAAGATTATCTCATTATTTTCTATAAATTTATCACTTTAAATACTTTAACAATTTTTTTATAAAATAATATCAACAAATAATATGTTTAGTTTATTTTTATATAAATAGATTAAATTACTTATTTATACATTTTATAATCATGGATTAATCATGATAATTATAGAACTAAAATGTTTTATATACATTTTGTAATTAAAATTCACAAATTGTTATAAAGGATTTAATTTCTTTAACATTTCATAAATGATATTTTCTTGGACTAAAATATATAAAGGATCTCATTAACTAATGTTATTTAGGTATAAAGACCCCCAAATTCCCATCGAAACCCTAGATCATGTTAAATCATTAATCTTATTAATCTAAATCTTGTAAATATATTCATACTTAGGTACTTTGTGAAGAACTACGTTGGAATATTGCTTGTTATTATTAATCATCATTTTTATACATTTGGTCAAGTGAGTTTCCTTGCCCCTTTTTATCTTTTCACACTATTTTGGGGTGAAACATGATTGCTTATACATGATACACTTATACACATTTGAGACTTGTAAATCACATGCAATTTGTCTTTATATTTTGTCATGGTTGTTTGTGTTTTGTAAGTGATTATATGAGATACATAGTTTGTTTACAATTATTAACTATTGCTAGCCTGGCGACGTCTTAGATCTTTGGGCCTGACAAGCCTATTTGGTGCTAAAGCTGAGGTATTGCCGGCTCCTGATGACGTATGCTTGTTCATCATGGGAACCAAATACACTTAGCCAATCTTATATACTTGTAATCAAGTCAAGGTTTGGTTGTAACGATATGTGTTCTATAACCTTACTAACTTATGACCTATGACATGAATTGCTACTTGTAACCTTGTTATATTATGTATGAAAACCTTGCAAACTCACCAACTATTTATAGTTGACCTTTTATTTTTATCATGTTTCAGGTAACCCCCAAGTTTAAAGTGGTCTTTGAAGCTTGCAAGAAAACTAGGACTTGGACCTAGTTAATAAATAAAATGTTTATGTAATGTTTAGTTTTGTTTGGAACTTATTTCATGCTTGAAACCTATGTTTGTAATGCCTTTTGAAACTTATAATTTTAAATATTTAAATAGCGTTATGTGGCTGTGAACAATCTTAACCCTCACATCTCGACGTTTCCGCCGTCAAGGTTGGGGTGTGACAATGAACAAATCTCACTCTGATCTGAAATCAAGTTCAGATTCTAAGACTTCCGCTGTGGCAAAAAGATTTGTTCCTAATGCATTCAAGAAGGAAGTTCATATTAAACAAATGCAAAATAATTTGGCACAAAATCAAAATGTGAAAAATGAAAGACAAAAGATTAACTATTTGACACCAAAATCAAACATTGTGTCAATGTCAAGAGTTAACAAAAAGTTGTTTTTAACTCCACAAAAGTACTGTGAAATTTGTGACATGAAAAATCACAATACTGCTGAGTGCTATTTTAACAAGTACTGTCACATATGTGACATGAGAAACCATTTCACAGCAGATTGTTATTTTAACAAATATTGTACTTATTGTGATGAAAAGACTCATAATACTGCAAATTGTTATTTTAGAAATAGATCTTTTACTAAAGGATTTGCAAAATCAAACATGAGCAAAGGTTATGTTAATCCTCAATATTTGAGAAATCAAACTGATGGATTTCAAAAATTCACTAATCAACCTTCTTCAGGCTTCAAAAGAACAATTATGTGAGATCTAAACAAAATATGCAAGAATAATTCATACCAAGATCTGTAAGAATGACTAGTAAAAATATTAGTCATCAATACATTTCAAAAATTGATCAATCAAATGATATGAATGTTCTAAAAAATAAATCAAACAATTTTCAAAACAATTTCCAAAATAAAATTGGTAAATTCATCAAGAATAAACCTGATTTGAATAATCTTTATTACAAACAATTTACAATTTTAGATAAATTTGGAAAACCCAAGACCATCTCGGCTTGGGTAGATATTTCAACTTAATTTTCTTGTTGTGCAGGTACGCCCAAAAAGACCACTCAATATATGGTATGTGGATAGTGGGTGTTGCCGGCATATGACAGGCAATCCTGCCTTGTTACAAGATTTTAAGTTAAAAGATGGAACACACGTCGCCTTTGGTGGTGATGCTGGAGGAAAAATAACCGGAGAAGGAACAGTATCAAATGGGATAATAAGCTTTGATAAAGTCAACTTTTGTTCACAGTTGAACTTTAATCTTTTAAGTGTATCTCAAATATGTGATAAATCATACTCTGTTCTATATGATGATTCATTCTGTTATGTTTTGAAGCTAGGTTTTAAGATAAGCAAAGATTGGGTGATTGTTACAGCTGAAAGAGATAGAGATGTATACAAGTTAGATATGTCTTAAGTTGATCCTTCAACTGAAACAACATGCCTAATTGCTAAGGCATCAAATGATGAAAGCCAGCTTTGGCATAGACGTCTCGAACATTCAAATTTCAAGAATATGAACAAGCTTGTAGCAGGAAATCATGTCATTGGACTTTCATCTAAGAAGTTTGCAACAACTGATCACTGCTCAGCATGTATGAAGGGAAAGCAATACAGAGAGTCTTATAAGTCCAAGCTCATAAACTCAACATCCAATCCTCTTCAAATGTTACATATGGACCTTTTTGGACCAACAAATGTCAAGAGTATTGGACGAAAATCATATTGTTTAGTTATCATTGATGACTATACAAGATTTTCATGGGTTTTCTTTTTATATGCCAAATCTGAAACGGCTGATTTACTAAAAGAATTTATCATTAAAGTTGAAAATCAATTAGAAAATAAAGTGAAAATAACAAGAAGTGATAATGGAACGGAATTCAAAAATGCTAACATTGAAATGTTTTGTGCACAGAAAGGGATAGCTTATCAGTTCAGTGCTCCCAAAACTCCTCAACAAAATGGAGTTGCTGAAAGGAAGAATAGAACACTGATTGAAGCTGCTCGTTCTATGTTAGCTGGTGCAAAAATTCCTATCACGTTTTGGGATGAAGCTATATCAACTGCGTGTTTTGTTCAGAACAGAATCTTAATTGTGAAAGATAAAATGAAAACTACATATGAGTTAATGTTTGGCAGGAAACCGAACATAAACTTTCTAAAATCATTTGGTTGTCCTGTTATGATTCTTAATTCAAATGATCAATTAGGAAAATTTGAAGCAAAATCTAATAATGGATTTTTCGTTGGATACTCATCTGTTTCAAAAGCTTATCGAATGTACAACTCTAGGACAAATATGATACTTGAAACATTCAACGTTAAATTTCTGGAAATTTCCTTTCCATCAATTTCAAATGGTCCTGCATGGTTATTTGATTTGATTCATTATCAAACTCTCTTCAATCTAACTTGTTTAATCAACCAAATTGTCTTGATTCTACAGGTAAGAAGAACTCTAGAGGAGATCTTGGATCTTTCAGTGAGGATTCAGATTCTGATGACCCAGATGATTCTAGCTTAGACTACCCATTTTTATCATTTGTCAAGGACTCAACAATACAATTCGATAACAATAATCATGATAATACAGTTTCAGATCATTCAGTTTCATTTGATCAGGAAGGATACAACATATTCCTAATGATGGTAATGAGTTTGTGCTACCTGAGTCTGGAACATCATCCATCTCTGGTGATGTAATTTTCATCAATCAAGAGAAGTTTGTTGACAAGCTCTTGAAGAAATTTAAGTTGCAAGACTGTTAGTTCATACGAACTCCAACAGATGTTAACACCAAGATTGAACCTGATCCAAAAGGAAAATCTATTGACCAAATGTTATACAGATCAATGATTGGTTCTTTGATGTATCTTACTACATCTAGACCAGACATTATGTATGCAGTTTGTGTTTGTGCCAAGTATCAATTAGACCCGAAAGAATCTCACTTAATTATTGTTAAAAGGATAATCAGGTATCTCAAAGGTAAACCAGCCTTAGGGCTTTGGTATCCTTACGAGGGTAACTTTGAACTACATGGATATACAGATAGTGATTATGGTGGATGTTGCCAAGATAGAAAATCTACTTCGGGTGGGTGTCAATTTCTTGGTCCCCGATTAGTCTCATGGCAATGTAAGAAACAAACAAATGTCTTTGTTTCAACTGCAGAAGCTGAGTACATTGCTGCATCAGCAGGATGTTCTCAAATCATCTGGTTGCAAAATCAACTACTGGATTATGGGTTCAATTTTCTTAAAACACCAATTTACATTGATAACACTGCTGCTATGTTCATAACAGCTAATCCTGTTCAACATTCAAAAACAAAACATATCAAAATTCGATATCATTTTCTCATAGATAACCCTGAAAAGGATTAATCATATTGATTCAAATTGCAACAGAAAAACAGTTGGTAGATCTCTTTACTAAAGCCTTCCTACCAGGACGGTTTGAGTATTTAGTAGAGTCAATTGGATTTATAAATCATATGTGAACTCTCTAAATCAAAAGATCATAATAAGTGATCCTCTCATTGTTAATTGCCTGTTTATATATTGTGTGTGTGTGTGATTCTTGTTTTCTTAGAAAAATCAAATACAAAAATATAAATCAAAACTACAAAAATAGAGTTTTTTTCTAATTTTCGGTTTACATTTTTTTAGAAAGGAATATGTTATGCAATATGTGAGAAATGATAGTACATTAGTGAGATCAGTTGTATACTTCACTCATTAATAAAGTCTGACATGATCAGATATGATGTGTAGACAATATCTGACTATTATGCTGGAAAAGTAAATTCTTGTGATCAAACTAAATCTTAATGCTTATGTGTATTCATCTAAGTACTTTAAGTTGTTTTGGCTTATCAGATTGATTGCTTGTTAAGTTACACTACTCACACCTGTTGATAATGTGTTTAAATCATGAGATCTGTTACAAAGCGTCATATCACTTCTCTGTTATGAGTCATCATAGACCTGAAGTGCTGAGATATCCTTTGTTGTAAGTGATTACAGACCTGGATTCTCTCTTTGATGCAAAAGATGCCAATGTGCACAAACTATTCAAATGAATAGTCAGAGCTGATCAAATGGTTATCCATGATCATTCTTTATTAATTTAAGTAACATGAAATCTGGTGATACATATGTTTCAGGTAATAAGTTGAGTATGTGTTCTTTCTTGCATGTCATGATGATGGTTGAGCTCTCTCAATCTCTGTATGTTTTACATCATGTCATATCTAATTCTACCCTAATCAATCCAAGAATTGAAAAAGTAAGTGAGTTAATAATTTGTCAAAAACACTCATTGTCTGTCCTTAGATCTTGTGTCTCCTTTGCTGTGATATCACTGACCTGGAACACATTTGATCAGGATTTATTCATTGTCTATGTCTATTCACATTTTTTTATTTTAATGTTGCAGGACCGGTTAAGGGCTTGAACAATTGCAACACAACAACACAAAGAGGAGAATAACTAAACTTGATCAAACAGTGAACTGGATTAACCAATATTGATACAAATAACACAAGTAAAGTTAAAGAGACAGAACAAGAGATTTGGGTTTCAAGGAGGCAGTATATTGCTTTCTCAAGTTCTTTTACAAGTGTTACAAAGCATAAAGAAAGATACAAGAACTTGGAATACTTATACTATAACCTACAGCCGGCTATACTTTGAAAGCCAGCTGGATACAATTGACTAGACACAAACAAAATCAATTGTAGGATCAAAAGGCATATCTGCCTTTTGACCTTGTGACTATGACATGCCATAGCTCACATCCTTATATATTAAAAAAAGGATAAAGTACATAAAGTAGAAAGTTACAGACTCAAGACCTCAATGTACAATTACCAAAAGCATGGACCTTTTCACCAACTCATGTAAGTTGGTGACTTTACAGAGATGCAGCGGAAAGGTGTCCAGCTTTATGGAACAGTACATCAGGTAAAGCATGTTTACTAAAAGTATTCGGAAGAAATCTGTCTTTATAGGATGAAGCTTCGGAAGACTTTGTCTCTGAGGCTTCGGAAGACTTCATGTTTGGCTTCGGAAGATATTGGTCTTGGCTTCGGAAGATTTTACACTTAGAGTATTTTCTAGTGTATGGTGTAAAACTTCCGAAGCATTTCTTCTTCAGTACTTAGTGCATGTGTTGCAGAGAGACATTGGATGTTTTGGTTTGCCTCAGACTTAAAGGAATCCTTACAAACTTCCCCTAGGCTGATGCTACCAAAACATTTAGAAGATCTTCAGATGTTAGTGGTCTTCAGCACAATCATGACCATACCCTTCTTCATTAGATGGTCAGGATCATTCAGACCTTCATAGTATCTTCTCATCTCAAAGAGATCATGCAGAGGTAAGTTGATTATGTCTTTCCAAGTATAGACATTCTCAACACCTTGATCTCTGATTACATGCCATCTTTCTGGATTGGTAGAGTAAGTCCAGGATAAGATGGGTGTCTCAGCTGTCAGAGGAGCCACTTGTATTGCAGTTGATTGGGCTGCCTCATCATGCACTTCCTCAGGTTGATCTGACTCAGCCTGAGGTGTAGAGGTAGATGATTTAGGCTTCTTCTTCTTAGACTTTGGTTTAGAAGCCATTCTCTTCTTCCTCTTAGATGACTTTAACTGAGAAGACTGGTGTGCAGCACCTTGTTGATCATCCTTGTCTTTCTCTGTTGGGTGTTCCTCCCTCACAGGTTCAGAAGGAGAGGGAGTTTGACCCTGCTTTGGATCAGAAGATGAAGCTTGCTGAGGCTCAGCAGGAGGTCCGGGTTGAGGTGTCTCAGGTTGTTCAAAATTAACCTCCACTTCAGGTGGGACTTGACTTGGAAGAGAGTGTAAGTCAATCAGTTCACCACTCTTGATCTTCTGCTTGATTACCCTTATATGCTCATCCATTGTGGATAGAGACATAGGGCCAAGTCTCCTTCCGGAGAATCCATATAGCTTCAAGAAGCTCATCATCCTTTGTCTATCAGCAGACTTCTTCATACTCTTTTGGATGATGGCTCTTGACTTTGCAGCTTCTTCCCTTAGCTTCCTTTTAGTTGTCTTTCTCTCTTTGACTAGCTCAAGTTCAAGTTGTTTTAAGTACTCAAACTCAATAAAGTCATAGGACAAGGGAAGAAGTGCATCTGCCTGATAGAAGCCTATGGCACTCAGATAGTTGATCATTTTGATCCTATCTTCTTCTTTGTCTACCTGAGGTTCTTGTGGAGCCACATCTTCTTGTACAGGGCTTTCTTGAACTGGGGAGAGAGTGGGAGCACGCTTGTAGAGTCTAGTCTGTCTCTTCTCCTCTTTGAATTGGAGAAGTAGTCTTGCATCCTCTTTTTCTTTCATCTCTCTTGACACTTCCATGTCAGCCAATTCATTCAGTTCTTCTAAGGGGAGGGAGATGATTTCATCAATATCATAGTTCCTGGTCTGTAAATAAGTAATCCTGACTGCCCTCAACTCATCATCTTGAGTATTTGGTCTGGGGGCAGCCCTGATTGCAGCTTGCATAAAGCTTGAAGACCCAAAGGAACTTTCTCCCCTTAGCTTCCTTTTCCCCTCTCTCTCTCTTCCTCCTCAATTTCCTCAGGAGTCATAATCCTTTTCCCTTTGTCACCCACAGACCTTTGTGACTCAGGGTGGATAGAGGCTTGGCCTTCATTGCTTGGTGTAGCATCCATGCTCTGGCCAGAGAGAGGCTGAGAAACACCTTCACCAGCAGGTGTCTCAGAAGGAGTGTGAATCTCTGCAGCAGTTGATGATGATGAGACAGGGGTCTCAGGTTCTGCCACTGGGCCTTCAGTCAAGGTTTCCCATATGAAACTAATCTTAGGGTCCACCTCAACATCCAGTTGACCGATGACATTGCCTGATTGCCTAAGTCTCCTTCTTAAAGTAAACTGTTGGAGCATATATAGTCATATATACTGTGTCCGTCGCTTGTCGAATAGTCTAGGCTTAATGTAATACACCTGATATGTTGTAAACACATGAAACTGGGTCATTCGCAGGAGCATATGCGAATGAGACTCAGTCGTGCGACTGAGCCTTACTAATGGGCCAGTCGTGTGACTGAGAGATGCGATTGGGTCATTCGTAAGACTGAACCATAAGTATGGTCCAGTCGTACGATTGAACCATACGCATGGTCCAGTCGTACGATTGAACCATACGCATGGTCCAATCGCATGAATGGGCCCAGTTGCATCCAATATGGGTCGAGGCCTATATATGCCAGTTTCAATGTGTAGAGAGTTAAGTTTTTTGGGAGGGAATCTGCCCGGAGCCTAGGGCTGCCGGATGAGAGGGGAGATCATGCTCGATCTCCCCTTGCCAAGAGTCTTGATTCTTATGTTGTAACGAGCTTGTAATCGTTAGGTTTTATCAATGAAACCAATTTTTGATAGTTCGTGTTATTGATTTGACTTTTGGTTTTGGTTGTTTATCCTTCCGTCAAGAACATGCTCGGATGTCTACCGATCCAGTGACTTCACAATTGGTATCAGAGCCGGTTACTGCTGGAATGATCTAACAATCATTCTAGCAACCCGAGCTCTTGATTTCTGGATCTATTTCAGATTCTTGACGTTAAACCCACTTCGTGTTCTTCGTGTTTTGCTCAGATCTTGTTACGTGTGTTGTTTCTATGTTAAAATCAAACTCGAAACCACGTTCCTATGACCCTTGCGAATCTGATGATGTCTATTTTGTTTCGGTTCATGTAAAATTCATCAAATTAGGGTTTTGGCAGCTTTGGCGGCTGCAGATCTGAAAATCTGCGTGCAGACCCATTCGTGCGACTGGAACATGCTAATGGACCATTCGTGCGACTGGACCATGCTAATGGACCATTCGTGCGACTGGACCATGCTAATGGACCATTCGTGCGACTGGACCATGCTAATGGACCATTCGTGCGACTGGACCACGCTAATGGACCATTCGTACGATTGGAGTACGACTGGAATGCGATTGGACCAGTCTTATGACCAGTCATGCTACTGGACCAGTCTTATGACCAGTCATGCTACTGGACCAGTCTTATGACAAGTCATGCTACTGGACCAGTCTTATGACCAATCATGCTACTGGACCAGTCTTATGACCAGTCTCACGAATATATCATTCGTATCATCCATTCACATGAATGTGATATTTTTCCTCCACGTCATACGGATGAACGGTGTTCCAGACAAAAAAAAAGTCTGGAACTACCTTTTGCACAGATTTGAGGATGAGCAAAGCACATTCACCCTGAGATTCTTTTGTCAAATATGTTTGATGTATACCCCATTATCCGTCAGACTTCCAGAATAGGTGAATGAAGTTGGAACAAGAAATAGAGAAGAGAAGATGTCAGCAGTCGGTGCTGATTTTGTGGGGTAGTCAGGAGCATCTGACTATTTATGGGCCAATCAAGTTATATTTATCCGCACAGAGAGGATTCTCATTCTTAGGGGGAATCCATGTATAGAGAAATTGAAGACGCAATCAGAAAGTGATGATGTAAGCAGGTTTCTGATGATGAATCTACATGCATGCTGATTTGTTTGATATTGTCAGCTGTGGATTGGAACCTTCAGCCTTTTGCCCAATACACCGTATGAAGACGCCAAGAGAGCACAACGTTTAAATATTGGGATATGCTGAATGTGAGGGGGAATTTCTGCAGGTGTTAATGTTAATCAGGTTAGCCTGTGTGAAGATTGAAGCAATGGAAAACTGTTCATGTCATTATCTGGAAAATCAGTCATATGGGGAATCTTGATGCTGTGCTGGTTTTCTGCAAAGTAAACGAAAGCTATTGTGCCTAAATTCATCTTCAGGGATACTGTAGCAACCTGACGGAGCGGCAACGCTGGCTAATATGGTTTTCGTCTGATTCTATTGACAACCAGAGCAAAGACTGACTGAAGATTGTAAGAGGTGTTATCTACTATTCGCAAGCAACGTCCAAGGGGGAATTTGTTGGAGCATATATAGTCATATATAGTGTGTCCGTCGCTTGTCGAATAGTCTAGGCTTAATGTAATACACCTGATATGTTGTAAACACATGAAACTGGGTCATTCGCAGGAGCATATGCGAATGAGACTCAGTCGTGCGACTGAGCCTTACTAATGGGCCAGTCGTGCGACTGAGAGATGCGATTGGGTCATTCGTAAGACTGAACCATAAGTATGGTCCAGTCGTACGATTGAACCATACGCATGGTCCAGTCGTACGATTGAACCATACGCATGGTCCAATCGCATGAATGGGCCCAGTCGCATCCAATATGGGCCGAGGCCTATATATACCAGTTTCAATGTGTAGAGAGTTAATTTTTTTGGGAGGGAGTCTGCCTGGAGCCTAGGGCTGCCGGATGAGAGGGGAGATCATGCTCGATCTCCCCTTGCCAAGAGTCTTGATTCTTATGTTGTAACGAGCTTGTAATCGTTAGGTTTTATCAATGAAACCAATTTTTGATAGTTCGTGTTATTGATTTGACTTTTGGTTTTGGTTGTTTATCCTTCCGTCAAGAACATGCTCGGATATCTATCGATCCAGTGACTTCACATAAACTCTACAAGGATCCTGTCTTGGATTCTTTGAGCCAATCTGTCAGCCTGTCTTGAGTTGCTTAGACTGACAAGTGGCATATTGACTAGATCCAATCTTTCATAGAAGTTCAAGCTTTGAAAATCAAATACTTCTTGTTGCCCTTGAACTCTGTGAAGAATAAGGGCTCTTCTGTCAGCATCATACCTCCACCTTATAATGTAGTTTGAAGTTCCTTGAGGTGGGGACGACACAGCCCTTGGTATACCTTCCTCAAAGAGACTCCTTATGATAGAGTCTATAGAGTCCACATTAATGTGAACTTGAGGAAGTTGCTGAGAATGCACAACTGCAAGTGAGGATGGTGAGTCCTCTATGTCCATTCTCTTTGAAGAACTCCCAGGTTCTGTGGCTGCAATAACTTTCTCTCCCTTTTTGGTAGCATCACCCACTTGCATAGGTGAGCTGGAGGATAAGTCAATCACTTCCACAGGTTCTTGTGTTCCTGGTTGAGCTCTCCTTAAATGTCTCCCAGCTAGTTTTTCCTTAAGATATGAAATCTGAACTTGCTGATCATTAACCCTGTTTTGTAAGGTAGTCACCTGAGATTCAAGGTGACTGACCTTGGAGACTAAATAGGAGCATGTTTTTGACAGTTTTTGCACCTTTAGTCTCAAATTCCCCTCTTCTTCATCAGAAGAGTCATTGGGGAATGAGATGATTGGACCAAAGTCCTCTCTCTCACCACCAGCTTGAGGTTCTTGGCTGCTGGTTTTCCTCTGCTCACTAGCAATCTCAGCTGAGATGTCAGTGGGCTGAGTTGCCATGGTTGAGGTCTTAAAAATGTAATCACTTGCAGAAGTGAGAGCCTCTTCCATATGGACATCCTGAACATGTTCAGAAGTGTCCACCTCAGTAATAGGTGACTGATGTGGGCTAGACTGAGGAGAATCAGAGGTACTCATCTCTCTTTGAGTAGGGGAGGAGAAGAGAGACTCATGGTACTCACTGAATCCTAAGTCTTCATCAGTATAGAAGGATAGGTTGGGAATGGGTTGATTTAGATCTAAAGGCTGGGGATGGTAACTGTCCCCTGAAGGTTGTTCACTTGAGTGTTGAGACTCAGAGTGAAGGCTTAAGGCTGTTGGGCTTGTGAGCTCATCAGGTAAGCATGAGGAACCTCAGTCCTGATAGTTGAAGAGATGGGAGTGGTTTGCTCCTCAGGGGAAGTGGGAGCTCTAGTGTCCACTTCCTCCTGTAAAGGTGAGTATATGGGACCTGCACAGACTCAATAGCTTGAGCAGGGGTGTGTTTGGATTTTCTTTGGTAGGTGAGGGTTATTTGTGGTCTTTTTAGGGGTAAGGAAGAAGAAGGTGTGGGTTCAACACTAGCTTGTGTTGCTAGGTTGTCACCTTGAGCAATGAGCTCTAACATTTTAGGGACTAGGGCTGTTTCTACCCCTGAGAAGCCTACAATTGGCTTCTTCATGATTTTAAAGATGCCGGGCTTCATCTGTCCCAATTTAAGAATATTACTTGTTTCCCTCAACTGTGAGCCCAGTTCACAGTTAAAATATGTTGAACATATCTAGGAAACATGTAATACTCAAGGAGTCCAAGTTTGCAAGTAAATTGGTATAAACAAATTGAGAGTACCTGAACTTGACCCCTTGAACCATTCCATGCACTATAAAGGAGAGATCCTCAGGAATCTGGTCCCACCCTCCATGCTTGTTTGACAAGCTGTGGATAACCACATGGAGCAGGTATTTCCACTGGGATGAGACCTTCCCTTTCCTGAAGGTCTTTACAGAGGAATCTCCCTCATAGCCCATCTGCTCAAAGGAATGATTAACAGCTTCCTTTGGGAAGGACAACTCACCTTCTTCATCATCCAGCTGCAAATGATAGTTGATGATGGCCGGAGTGATGAAGATTGTCCTCCCTTGCACTATGGCAGACAGTGCCTTCTCCCCATCCATAATGACCTCTTGGCAGGTCTTCCAGAATTCAAGCAAATGATCCTCATACAGAGTAGGATCAATGGTCAGGGAGGTGAAGTAGTTGGATAGAGTTAAGAATTGGCAAATCTCTGAGAAACTTTCATCTTTCTCAGAGCTTAACAGAGCAACCTGATTGTGTTGCCTGTGAAGTTGCATGGAGAAATCTGGGTTGTTTCTGCGGTTAAGGTTGGCCATTTGAGAAGCTTAAGGTTGAAGAAAGGTAGAAAGCAAAGGCGGTTTTGGGAATTAGGTTTGAGGAATAGTGGAATTGAGGAAGATAGTGAGGAAGAGGGGGAACCGTTGGGTATTTATGTGAAAAGGGATTTGAACCAAAGTTAATGAAAGAGGATAAACTTTGAAATCCGAAAGTCGGTCCCACCTCTGAAAAAGTAGTTTACTTTTGCTCAAAAAGTAGTTTTCTTGGAATTCGAAAAGCTTCCGAAGGTAAATTATCTTGGAAGTTTTAATGAAAAAGCTTCCGAAGCTAAAATGGCTTCGGAAGATTTTCCTGAGAGTCTTGAAAATTTTGCTTCGGAAGAGAAATAAACCCTTGAATGCTTTGTATAAGAAACAACAAAGCTTCCGAGAGTTAATTTTGCTTCGGAAGGAAAAAGTCCTTAAAAACAAATAAGTGTCTGAGATAAGAATTTAAGCTTCGGAAGATAGATTTAGACTTCTTCCGAAGGTAAAATTTCTTAGACAGTTATTTATTTTGAAGACATGATTTTCTTCCGAAGATAAAATTTTATCTTCGAAGGATCAGAAATTTTTCAAGAATCTAAGGAAAGTCTTCAAAAAGAATTTTATATCCAAAGAAAACATGAGCTTATGAAAGTGATGAACTAGACAACTTAGGACACACATATTTTAAGAAATAATTAGAGTTAGTTTTAAGAAAATGATCTACTCAAAGTTAATCATCCCAATAGCTGATATTAGATATTTAAATCTCTGTTCATCAAAAGCTTTTGTAAACAGATCAGCATATTGTTCATCTGTATGAACTTTGACTAGTTTAATTAATCTCTTTTCATAGTTATCTCTTATTAAATGATACCTGATATTGATGTGTTTGGTCCTTGAGTGCTGCACAGGGTTCTCAGTGATAGAGATAGCACTATTGTTGTCTATGTGGATAGGAGTCTCCTTGAAGTTAAATCCATAGTCCAGCATCTGATTTTGAATCCAAAGCACTTGAGCACAGCAGCTTGCAGCAGCAATGTATTCAGCCTCAGCAGTTGATGCAGACACACAGGAGTTTCTTGCATTGCCATGAGACAACCCTTCCACCAAGGAATTGACATCCCCCAGATGTAGACTTTGCAGTCATGTTGCAACCACCATAATCACTATCTGTATAAGCATACAGATTGAAGTCAGGATTCTTTGGTACCATAAACCAAGTGTTGAAGCACCTTTGAGGTATCTTAGAATCCTTTTGACAGTGATTAAGTGAGACATCTTAGGGTTGGCTTGATATCTTGCACAAATACATGTAGCAAACATGATATCAGGCCTGCTAGCTGTAAGATACATAAGAGACCCAATCATAGCCCTGTATAAATGTTCATCTACACACTCCCCCTCAAGATCAGGTCCAAGGGAGTGGTTTCTGGCTATGGGTGTCTTAGCAATCTTACAATCAGTCATGTTGAACCTCTTGAGTATGTGAACATACTTTGACTGACTTATGAAGATGCCATCTTCAACTTGCTTCACTTGAATTCCCAGAAAGAAATTGAGTTCTCCCATTGCACTCATTTCAAATCTGTCTTTCATCAGCTTCTCAAAGTCTTTGCAGAGCTTTGGATTAGTTGAACCAAAGATGATGTCATCTACATATACTTGAACTAGCAATAAGTCATTTCCCTGTCCTTTGATGAAGAGAGTTCCATCTATAGTACCTCTCCTGTATCCATGTTTACAAAGATACTCAGACAATGTCTCATACCATTTCCTGGGTGCCTGATGCAGCCCATAAAGAGCTTTGTCAAGCTTGCAGACATAATCAGGATGATCAGGGTCTACAAAACCAGGTGGCTGTTTGACATAAACCTCCTCATCAATCACTCCATATAAGAAAGCACACTTTACATCAAGTTGAAAGACCTTGAAGTTCTTGGATGCAGCAAATGCCAGGAATATCCTAACAGCTTCTAGTCTTGCTACAGGAGCAAAGACATCAGTGTAGTCAATCCCTTCTTCTTGTGTGTATCCTTGAACAACTAGTCTTGCCTTGTTCTTGATGATAGTTCCTCTATCATCCTTCTTATTCCTAAAAACCCATTTGGTTCCAATGGTAGTCTTCCCATGAGGAAGAGGACAAAGGTTCCAAACTTTCTGCCTTTTGAATTGAAGCAGCTCTTGTTGCATAGCTTCAACCCAACTTCCATCCTTTAGAGCTTCATCAACTTTCTTTGGCTCTATCTGAGATAAGAAACAAGAGTGAAGACAAACATTTGCTTCATGGGTTTGTCCTCTTGTTCTTACCCCTGTGACAACATCTCCAATGATGTTTGTGGTGGGGTGAGACTTGTGGATCCTTAGCTGAGGGATCACAGCAAGTTGCTGAGAAAGATCCAAATTTGAGAAATTTAGATCTGGCATAGATGATTCACCCTCCACATTATCACACTTATCAAGATTAACTTGATCCAATGAGTGTGTGACATCATTGATGTTGTCATCTATGGTGTGGTTATTAGCATCAAGGAATTCCTGATCACTTTCACCATCACCATTGTTGTCTTCCACAATTGAGGTATCTTTATCTGGTTGTGGAGCCTCTGAGCTGGAATTTGAAGGCACCCCAGATGTATCAGCTGAATTTGTCATTGTAGTGCTGATAGAAACCTCATTTGCTGAAGTAGTTCCAACTGGAGCTGAAGATGTATGAGTTGAGGATCTTCCTAGCTCAAATCTTGAATCAGGATCACCTGTATTTAGATTTTCTGCAGATCCTGAAACATTCTCACAAGATTTGTTAAAACAGTTGGTAACTAAATCAAGATCAAATAGCCAATCAGGACCAGAACCAGCCACACAGGGTGTGTGTTCATTGAAAGTCACATTGGCTGACTCCTCAACAATTCTAGTTCTGAGATTGTATACTCTATAAGCCTTAGCTTGGGAAGAGTATCCAATGAAGTGTCCATCATCTGATTTCTCAGCAAACTTGGCAATTTGATCCTTGGTATTCAAGATGGTGCAAGGACATCCAAATGACCTGAGAAAACCAATGAAAGGTTTTCTCTTGTGCCAAAGTTCATAAGGAGTCTTACCATGTGTCTTAACTACTAAAACTCTGTTTTGCACATAGCAAGCAGTATTTACTGCCTCTGCCCAGAAGGTGATGGGCAGTTTAGAGTCAGACAACATAGTTTTGCAGCTTCAATTAGTGTCTGTTTCTCCTCTCAGCAACTCGTTTTGCTGAGGAGTCCTGGGAGCACTATATTGTCTTGTAATACCTTTTTCATCACAAAATGTATCAAGGATTTGGTTCTTGAATTCAGTTCCTTGATCACATCTTATGGTTTTGACCTTGTGATCACTTTGATTCTCAATTTTTAAGATGAAATTCTTCAGAATCTCAGGGGTTTCATCCTTAGTTCTAAGAAAGAAAACCCAAGTGAATCTTGTAAAATCATCTGTGATCACTAAACAATAAGAGGTCCTTCCTAGACTCATTACACTGGTGGGGCCAAAGAGATCCATATGTAATAAGTGTAGGGGAGTAGTGATGGAGTTCCTTTCCTTAGGCTTGTGAGATACCTTATGTTGCTTCCCTTTCAGGCATGCAACACAATGATCATCACTTGTAAACTCTTTCTTTGGCATTCCAGTTACCAAGTCATGTTTAATTAGTTTATTCATGTTCTTAAAGTTTACATGGCACATTCTTTTATGCCATAGGAAAGACTCATCACTATTTGCTTTAGATAGAAAGCATGAAACTTCTCCAGAGGGAGATGTTTCTTGCAAATCCATCTTGTACATGTTCCCTTTCCTGGGGGCTCTGAGCAGGATATGCTCATGAGGAATGACCACTCCAGGCTTGAGAACAATGCACTCATGCTCAGTAAAGAGCATGTTATGACTCTGATCACAAAATTAGGATACACTCAGAAGATTGTACCCAAGCTCCTTAACAAAGTTTACCTTTTCAATGCTGAGCTTACCATTTGTGACCTTGCCCCTTCCTGAAATGTAACCACCTTCATCTCCTCCAAAAGCAACTGGTCCTCCATCAATTCTCTCAAAGTTATGGAGTAGAGACCTATTGCCTGTCATGTGCCTGGAACAGCCACTATCAATTATCCAGACATTCCTGTTTGTCTTGAGTTGTTCCTGCACAAAGAAAATGATTAGTTACATTTGGAAACCCAAGCCTTACTTGTCTTGGGCTCACTAAGATAATAGAAGGTAATGCAACAGTAATAGATCCTATGGTTGTACTAGGGGGATCTTCAGCTGTTGTTGATGGAGAAACTTCAGTCATTTGGTCTTTCTTAGACTTCCACACCACCTTTGGAGTCTTGGACTTGACCTTCAAAACCTTAGAAGCTTTTGGGACTTCACAAGTTTTGATGACTGAACCTTCGGAAGATTCTACAGTCACTGCAGCAGACTTCAGTGCTTCGGAAGAACTCCTTTCTTCCGAGACCAATTTTTCTTCCGAAGGTAATTTTCCATTTACCTTCTTCTTTGATTTGGAGCTTCCGAAGGAAACAGACTTTCCTTCCGAAGCTTGAATCTTCTTGAGACTCTTTGAAGTCTTTGTATTGGTCATGTGGATAGTACTTTTAGGATTGTATGGGCAATCCTTAGCAATATGAGAGGTACTTTCACACATGACACATAACATTTTCTTCTTCAAAAGAGTCTCCTTATGAGAGCAAGACTGGCTTTGGTCACATCCCTTCTCCACCTTCATCTTTCTAGATGCTGAGACAGTTCTTTTGGGCTGTGAACTGTTCTTGGAGTTTGATGGTCCAGGCTGTGCAACAGTGGTACACAGCAGCTCAGTCTTCTTCTTTGTACTGAGATGATTTGGACAAGAACCAGAACTCTTAGCTGAGGAGTTTTGGATTGATGTCTTCAGTCTTTACTACTTTAAAACCTGCAGAGATAAAAACTTGTTTCTGCTTAGAGTCAAAAGTAGCCTTGATCTCTTGAGCCTTCTTTGCTTTTCTTTTGCTCTTCCTAATCAAGTTCTTTCTCTTTGACTTGGTCATCACAGTAGATTTCTTCTCCTCAGAAGGATAGTGGCCCTTAGTAGAATCCTCCTCTTCACTCTTCTCAGAGGAATTCTTCACTATCTCTTCTTATCCTCTTCACTTATAGGATCTATGGGAGGAAGCTCATCTTCACAAGTTCCACACCTAGGAGATCTTACAGACAAGATTGTGTGTGGAGGAGCTATCTCATTTGATCCCAGTCCCTGTCTATTTTGATAGCACACTTTGTTGTGCAGGGATGAGGATATCATGTGCTTGAAGGTCTCTTCTTCAAGAACACTCTTTTCTGCCTTGGCTTTGCTGATCACAAGCTCAGCCTGGCACTCAGTCAACTTATTTATGAGATCCTGGATTTGAGTCCTAAAATCTGTATGTTCATGTTTTAGTACTGAAATGGTTTTCTCCAAGTCCTCTATCTTTAACTTGTAATCATTTTCAGACTTTCTAAAATCAGATTTTAAAATGTTTAAGGACTCAAGATCAGATCTCATATCTAAGTTATAGGACCTGTATCTGTTTACTTTAGCAATGCATTCATGAGTACAGAGATGTTCCAATACCTTGGCTTCATCATGGTCTGCCATTAGTGCTTGATTTGGAGAAGCATCTTCCACCTGAAAGCTCCAGTCAAAGCCTCCCTCTTCAACGGCAACAGCAGCATGTTGCTTTGGCTTCTCATTCTGAGGGGCTTTGTCAGTGTAGTTTGGTCTGGTTTGTGCTTGGCCACCATTTGTTTTAGGTGCCTTACACTCTCTAGCAAAGTGGCCCATCAAGTTATAGTTGTAACACTTGACTTTATATCAAAATTATGCTTAAAATGTTTAAATATTAGTATGAAATATTACTAATATGTTTAAACAGTGTGCAGGTGAAGAATTTGGAAATCACAAGTGTTAAACTCATGAAAGTCAACTCAAAGTCAACTCATGCGCCTAAATAGTGTACATACGTCTAAATAGGAGCATGATGAAATTTCAAGAATTATACAAGTGTTTGGATGTTTGTCACATTCCCATGCGTCTAAACAGTTGTAAGAAGTCCATGGAATTATACAAGTGTTTGGGCGTTTTTCACAATCCCATGCGTCTAAATAGTTGTACTAAGTCCATGATTTTACAAGTGTTAGACGTTTCAGAAAGTCCATGCGACTGAACAGTGAAAAAGCGCCTAAACAGTGCTTATGCGTCTGAACAGTTCTCATGCGTCTGAATCAAAACGCACAAACAGTGCTCATGCATCTAAAAAGTTAGTGAATTTTAGAGTTTCATACGCACAAACAGAGCTCATGCGTCTAAAATTTCACTTAATATAAATTGAACACTTACACTTGTTTCTCATTCACACTCAAAATTTTCCAAAGACAAACCCCTGAACTGTCGACTATCAGTCATCATCAAACTCTCAGTTTATCTTTGATTTCATCAAATCCTGTTGATTGTAGATATTATTTGGATCTATAAACGTAAGTTTGTGATTCAAATCAGTAAATTTTGGTTAAATCATGATGATAGGTATAGGCGTTTGAATGCTATTTGGGCGTTCGAACACCATATCCTTCAAAGTTTAACTAATCAAATTTGAATCATATCTAAAATTGACTCTGGATTGTTGATAAGTATCAAATTGCGAGTAGTTTGATATAAAGTTCATCAACTGAATGTGCAAATGATTTGAAAATAGTTCGATCAGGTTGTTCATCGATGGAAGAAGAATAAGATGAACAGACGGATTTAAATTTTGAATAAAAATAAAAATAAAAAAAAATATTTTTTTTACAAAAAGTAAATAAATCAGAATTCAAATGTTTGATAATAAATTCAAAATGAATAAATTTTTAATGTTTCACAAATTAAAATCATAATTCAAAAGTCAAAATCATAAGTCAAAATTGAATGTAAAGTTGTAAGTCAAAATTGCCAATTCATAAGTAAAAATGAATCTCATTAATCAAAATCTCAATGTTCTCATAGTATTCTCTCTATGTTTTGCAGATGGCAGAATCGAAGTTTGAGCCAAAACATAATGTTGCTGCATACTTAAATGATGAAAACAGAGAAGCCATTGGATATGAAGAGATTATTCGATTTCTGCTTAGAACAAAATATATCTATGCAATGTGTGCAAGACCAATGATTAATGGAAGATTGATCAAAAAGAAAGAGATGAAGAAGGGAATAAAGTTCTAAGAGCTTCTATTACATCAGAAAGAATGCTTGAAGTTTCTATACAAGCAATCAAACAGCTCTAAGGCTTGGTGAAAATGACCCAGAAGACTTATCAGAGTATACCTTCAATGAATGTAGAGATGTATTTCTACAAATGGGTCATCCTGATCATTTCCCTAAGAAGCAATTTTTCAGAGCACGAGTATATAAACATTGGAAGCTGTTGTGCTACATATTTCAACATTGCATGTCTAAACGAAGTGCTGGTTGGGATTCATTCCCAGTAGACATTGCATCTCCTATTATTGCTTTAGCCACAAACAGAAGATTCAACATGGCTAAGTGGATAATGAATGGATTCATATTTAATCTTGAAAGAGGCAAGAGAAATAAATACTTGATGTATCCAAGATTTCTCCAATTGCTTATTAATGAAGAGAATCCAGATCTGTATGCTGAAGGAGTTACAGGAGATAAGCTGCAATTAGAGCATATGTCAGAAGTTGTGTATAAAAGACTGGCAATGATTACTGGTGCTCAAAACATTCCAGTATTTGATTATATCAGGAATGTATCTATGAATGAAGTAGATATCAATCAACAACACTATCATCTATCTGAAGATGAACCAATAGATCCAAATGATCTCATTGAGGATGTTGAAGATGATGAAGTTACTGAAAGCTCTTCAGATGAAGAAAATGATGATAACAATGAAGATGATGATAATAATGATGATGATGAAGAAAGTGAGGATGAAGCTCCTGAAAGCTCATCAGATGAAGAAAATGATGACAATAATGATGATGATGATGATGATGGTAATGATGGTGCAACTGAAGCACATCAAGAAGAAACTGATGAAAGAAATGAGGATGATACTGTCAATGAACCTCAAAACATGGCTGAAGAAACCAATGATGCTGATATTCATGATGATGTTGTACATGAAATAGACTCACAAAATCAAACCTTTGATTTTGAGTTTATGACTGATATGTTATATGATCCAGTTTTTGAAATTGAAGTGAATGAAGAAGCAGAAGAAATTCCCGTTAGTACTACACACAATGTGTTAGTACAAACAGAGGAGATAGTAGATATTGATGAGATGGAGAAATTGAAAGAAGATGATTTGATTAAAGAGAGAAAAATTAAAGAGTTGAAAGTTGAAAATGAAAAGATGAAAGAGATGAATATATCTCTTGAAAAAGAAATTCAAAAGCTAAAGGATGAAAATTTGAAGTTGACTACAGAAAATGCATTGAAAGATGAAAAGATTGTGAGTTATGCCAAAGATAAAGAAGATGTCATCAAAAGCTTTGAAGTAATGATAAAGGATTATGACATTCTTGAAGAGAAGTTCAAGAAACTAACAGAAGAAAATGAAAAACTAAAAGATGAATTACCGAAGGAAAAAGAAGCTCAAAAACCTATCTCGCCAGATCAAGTGATAAGTGTTGAGATGAGTGTTGAAGAAAATCTTGAGCTGCTCAAAGGCAAAAGAATAAATGATGAAGTATTAGATACAAATCTAACTGAATCATCTTCCAAAGTGCAAAGAACAAAAGAAAATGTTTAAGAACAAAATGTTCAAGAACAGATTGAAGCATTAGAAGATATTGAAGAAGTCTATAATGATGATTGGTATGATGAAGTTTTGGATGATGAAGATATTGATGAAGCTCAATTTGTATCACATTTCTCTTCACAAGAACAAACTCAAGAACAAGACGAAATTCCACAAGACTTTGAAGACAGATATAACTATCTTGTGAAGATGAAATACAATCGAGTATTTTTGGACTGACAGTTTCTCAAATAAATGATGAATATAAAAAATGTATTTCTGCAGAGTCAATTGCACCAGTTGATCCAAATGAGATTGTTATTGAGCATGGTGAATGGAATAGAGCAAAAGAGAGTATTAATGTAGAAGAACTATCAAGCTCTGAGCTGCACCATCCTAATCCAGATGATATGAGTATTCCAGCATTAAGATCATGGTTGCAAGCTAGGAATTACCCGTGGAGGAAACTGAAGAGATTACAATCTGTATCATTGAGGAATCTTGTCAGAAGTTTTCAAGAAACAGAGAAACAATCGAAGAAGATGATTATACTTGATACAGATAATCCTCAATATCTTGAAATCACAAAAAGAACAAGAATGTTAAAGCCACAAGAGATCAAACAAATGGCAAGAAAGACAGATGCACATGATCACAAAAAAAGAGTTGATTGAAATGTTTGCTGATCCAGAAAGACAAGCATACAAAGCCTCATCTGAACAAAGGCAAATTTTTGATAATTCAAGATCAACTGGAGACTTGGTAAGAAATGTACTACAAAGAGGACAATCAGTTGCGGAATTGTTGAATGCTATGATTGCTCCGGATTTTACAAATCAAGTAAAGATTATAGCATGGAAGTATGATGAAGTATTTGATGCATTTTTGATAAAAAGAGTAAATGCAGTGTGTGATGTATATCACATTTACTCTAGCATCATAAAACTTCCAGTGCAAGATTTGAAAGAGCTAAATAGATTACCTTTGATCAATCCTTCTGATTCTAAACGTGGCAAGATGATGGTAGAATTATTAAGAAGAGGATTGGATAGATCAAGTAATTTTCTTAAAACAAGATGTGATCAAGAGGATAAAGAGTACTTTGTTACTTTGAAGAAGAATAAAAAGCTCAAAGGATTACAGTCTGAGGAGGAACATTCAATGATAGAATTTTGTGACAAGTATTTTGAAAATGTCACAACTCCTGGTCTGAAATTGATAGATGGTAATCAAAACTCAAAGCCAATTCTCAGATGGTTTTATAACACTGAGACTTTTGAGCTTAAGTTGGTCCGAAATCTCGAACGATGGGATGAGGATATGATTACTTTATTTGGAGTTTTTGAACTAAAGCTATTACATCCTAGCTGTATATCATTTTTGTCTGTACAAAAGTTTGAAAAAGTATCTCCAGAGACAGCAGAGCAAGACAAGAAATATTTCATTTCTATCATCAATGTGATGAATGCAGCAATAGAAAGAATATCATTGAGAAAAGCTCTTGCTTATGCTAACATTGTAAAGAAAGATATAAAAGACATTGAATTCATGAGAATTTCAAGGAAAGGAGTATTAGAAGTATACTAAAAGGAAAGTCAAAATCCTATTGAGTTATATGCTAATATTGATATCTCATGTCTTTCAAAAGATACATTGGAGAGAATGAACAAGATGGAGATTAAGACGAATGAAGCTAAACCTAAACAACGCATTCTTGCTAGCAAATTCAAGTCTGCTATTTCAAATGCTTTGAAAGAACTAGAGATGTACAAACAGAAGCCAATGTTCAAGATAAAGGAAGAACCAGAAGATTTTTTTGAGTGATGAAGATAAGAGTTGAAGATAAAAGCTGAAGATGGAAGATGAAGAAAAGAAAAAGAAGACAAGATTGAAGATTTTGAAGACCGAAGACCATGTAAATCTTAGGGGGAGTATTGTTAGTGCTCTAGAAAGATTAACATGTTGTCTTTAGATGTCTTTTTAATACTTTGTAATAGTATAGGGACTAGTTTTGTAATTAGTTGGTTCCTTTTTGTTTCATTATAAATAGCTTAGACTTACAGGTAGTAGGTAACTAGTTGAATTCGAACCTGCTTACATACTTTGTAATTGTCTTTGCTTGATATTAATGAAACCATGAATTTTGTTGATATCTTGCTTGATTTGATTACTTTGTTTGTATTTCATTGAATTGTGTTCATACATCATCACAGATTGGTACATTTGATCCTATCACCTATGGTGGGGCTATCCCTTTTTGGCTGCTCAGGGGAGTATAGAGACTCACCCTGAGGGTTTTCAGCTTGGGTTTCGGGCTCATGGGTATGAGACTGAGGAGACTCAATACCTATATTGAGGTCAATTGTGAAGGATGGTGAGACCTCAGACTGAGTAGGAGCCTGTTGTTCCACTCTAGCCTTTTTTGATTGAACAGGAGGAGCTTCTTCAATCATAGAAGATTAAACAAGGGTTCATTTGGGGCGTCTTTGATATGTGATAGTGATGGGGTGTGAAGGTAGATTTGGAAATGTGAGGGTAGTTGCTGGTGTGGGTTCATCACCTATGGGGTTAACAGGGATGTCACTAGGAGCCATTGGCTCAGTCATACCTGGAAGAAGTGCAGTATATCTTCCGGTGAAATTGGTGGACACTCTCTTCAAAGTCTTGAAGATGGCCGACCTCATTTGTGGAACAGTCAGAGCAGCTGCACAGAAAAGCTGACTCTGATCCAGCTCACAGTTGATTATATGCTGAAGAAACCTGGGATACATGAAGAACGTGTCCCGCTGGAGGTTCCCCATAAGATTGGTCAGCACAAACCTTGATTAATTAAAGCAGAGGCTTCTCACCAATCCATGAACTAGGCACCCTAGTTCATATGGGATTTGATCCCATCCCCCAGATTTGTTGGACAAACAATGAAGAACAACATGCAGCAGGAACTTCCAGTTGTAAGAAAAATTGAACTTGTAGACGGTAGACCTGCTTACATCTCCACCATATCCCATTTGGATATAGGTGTTGTCCAAATCTGTCTTGGGGAACCTGTAGGAGCGCCCTCATCATGAAGCTCAAGATGCTCCCTGATGAGTTGTTCGGAAATGACCAACTCCTGGCCATAAATGCTCGATCTTATTACCCGAACCCCGTTTAGGGTTTCAATCTGACCATTGGCCCAAAATTCAGCCATGTGATTTGAGTAAACGGTAGGGTTAACAGTCAGAGCGGTGTAATAAGATGATTGGGTAAGAAAGGATATGATATCAGAGAAGTCGGCATCCCTTGAAGAATCAAGGAGTGCGACTTGGTTGTGTTGAGGGTTAAGTGCCATTTGAGAAAGTTGCAGGAAGATAAGTTCGGAATTGGGTGAATTTGGGACGAAGAAAGCTTTTAGGGCAGTAAATTTGGTAAAAAGATGAAAGTTATTAGTCAGGGTTATTTAAATGGGTGAAATGGCGGTTTAAGGGGTTTGGATAAGATGATGGGATGTTTCAGTGGAGGATGTGACAGGGGCGGTAAGGTTTAGTCCATTTAAATAATTCGACATCATTAACAAAATCTTTACTTTTTACAGAGTAAGGCCCAAAAGATTTCCGCTACACAGTAAAGTCTTTCTTCCGAGTATAAAGCATTTCCGAAGGTAATGTTCTTCCGAAGGCAATTTTACTTCCGAAGGTAATGTTCTTACTTCCGAGAGTAAAAATTGCTTTCCGAATGGAGAATGTTATAAGCTTTGGAAGTAGATCTGATATGTAATCAATCGCTTCTTTCGAAAGATATGTAAAACATCTTCCGAGGGTTAATTCTTTTTTAGAAGAATTTATACTTAGTGAAAATTTCAGAGAAGGACCTTTTGTAACAGGGCTTAGATTGTTTTGACACAAAACTTTACACATTAAAAAGGTTTTCAAATAAGATAGACTAATCAATGTTTATCATCCCAATAGCTGTAGTGAGATACTTAAATCTTTATTCATCAAAAGCTTTGGTGAACAAGTCAGCGTATTGTTCATTTGAGTCAACTTTGATTAGCTTAATTAGATTTTTCTCATGAATATCTCTAATGAAATGGTACCTGATATCAATGTGTTTTGTCTTGGAGTGCTTCACTGGATTTTTAGTAATGGAGATAGCACTGTTGTTGTCAATGTGGATAGGAGTGCTCATGAAGTTGAATCCGTAGTCTATCATCTGGTTCTGAATCCACAGCAGCTGAGCACAGCAACTAGCAGCAGCAATGTATTCAGCTTCAGCAGTTGATGTAGAGACACAGGAATGCTTCTTGCATTGCCACGAGATGATCCTTCCACCAAGAAATTGACATCCACCTGATGTTGATTTCTTGTTGATATTGAAGCCACCATAGTCACTGTCAAAGTAGCCATAGAGATTGAAATTGTTGTTCCTTGGATACCAGAGACCTAATTTAGGTGCTCCTTTGAGGTATCTAAGGATTCTCTTGGCAGCAACTAGATGAGACACCTTTGGAGCAGCCTGATATCTTGCACAAATGCAAGTTGCAAACATGATATCAAGTCTACTTGCTGTGAGATACATCAGAGAACCAATAATTGCCCTATACTGATGTTGATCAGTATCATCCCCCTCAGAGTCAGGGCAGAGATTATGGTTTCTGGGTATAGGTGTATTTGGCTGCCTTACAATCTTTCATGTCAAATCTTTCTAAGATGTCATTGACATACTTAGATTGATTGATGAAAAACTCTTCCTTCATTTGCTTCACCTGAATTCCAAGGAAAAAGTCCATTTTTCCCATGGAACTCATCTCAAACTTCTTCTTCATAATGCTCTCAAAGTCTTTACACATAAATATGATGTCATCAACATAGACTTGAACGAGCAAGATGTCCTTTCCAGACTTCCTTATGAAAAGAGTCTTATCAATGGTACCTCTAGTGTAACCATTCTTTAGGAGAAACTGAGACAATGTCTCATACCACAGCCTAGGTGCTTGGTGCAGCCCATATAGAGCTTTATCCAATTTGCACACATAGTTAGGGTGTTGTGGGTCTTCAAATTCTGGAGGCTGGCACACATAGACTTCCCTATCTATATCCCCATATAGAAAGGCACACTTGACATCAAGCTGGTAGACAGTGAAATTCTTGGATGCAGCATAGGCAAGGAAGATCCTAACTGCCTCAAGTCTTGCAACAGGTGCAAAGACATCAGTATAATCGATTCGCTCCTCTTGAGTGTATCCTTGAACCACCAGTCTTGCTTTGTTCTTGATGATCAAGCCTCTATCATCTCTCTTGTTTCTGAAAACCCATTTAGTGCCTATAGGTACTTGACCAGATGGTAGCGGACATAGGTTCCAAACCTTTTGTCTCTTGAATTGAAGTAGCTCCTCTTGCATTGATTCAACCTAGGTACTATCTTTCAAGGCATCTTCTACCTTCTTGGGTTCCATTTGGGATAAAAAGCATGAGTACAAGCAGACATTCCCATTGTGAGTTTGTCCCCTTGTTCTCACACCTTCAGAGACTTCCCCTATGATGTTCTCAGCTAGATGAGTGTTGTGAATCCTAAGTCTAGGAATTACCTCCAATTGCAAAGATAGATCCAGATTGGACATATTTTGCTCAGGAGCTTGAACACTTGGTCCTTAAACTCAGTCCCTTGATCACTTCTAACTATTTTAACCTTGTGATCAATTTGACTTTCTATTTTAAAAGTAAAAGATTTTAAAATTTCAGCAGTTTCATCTTTAGTTCTTAGAAAGAATACTCATGTAAATCTTGTAAAATCATCAACAATTTCAAGGCAATATGATTTCCTTCCAATGCTCATTATACTTATGGGACCAAATAGATCCATGTTCAATAAGTGTAATGGAGTGGTGATGGAGTTAACAACTTTGGATTTATGAGATGCCCTGTGTTGCTACCCTTTCAGGCATGCAACACAGTTATCTTTGTAGAAAAATTCCTTTTTAGGCAAACCATATACCAAGTTATTTTTAGCCAATTTATTCATTGTCTTAAAATTTACATGACACATTCGTTTATGCCATAGTGTTGACTCATCACCATCAGCTTTGGAAAGAAAGCATGACACTTCACCCATTGGGGAAGCATTGTTCATATCAAGCTTGTACATATCCCCTTTCCTGGGAGATCTAAGAAGCACCAATTCCTGAAAAATTGTCATCCCGGGTTTGAGGATAATGCACTCATGTTCTGTGAAGAGCATTTGATGCTTTTCATCATAATACTGAGAAACACTTAACAGGTTGTGTTCAAGCTGTCTGACAAAGTGAACTTTGTCGACTTTTAATTTTCCATTGGATATACTTCCTCTGCCTGAAATATATTCTGCGGCCTCACCTCCAAACTGGACAGGACCTCCACCATAATGTTGAAATTGTTGAAGGAGAGATCTATTCCCTGTCATATGCCTGGAGCATCCACTATCCACAATCCAAACATTATTATTCTTGGCATATGGATGTCCCTGCACATAAGATGAGATGATTAGTTTTGATTGGAAACCCAAGCCTTGTTGGTCTTGGGTTCTTCCAATGATAGTGACATAATTGAACCAAAATTTATGCCTGGGGATTCAATGGATGTCTTTGAAGAAGAGGTTTGGGCTGCAGCATCTTCCTTGATCTTCCATTCCATCACTTGGTTGATCATGGAGGATGAGCTTGTTGAAGCTTTTGCAGCATGGCATTCTTCCGAAGCTTCTTTCTTTTCGGAAGAAGCCTTCACCACCTTTTCTTCCGAAGTAGTCTTCTTTAGGGATGGTTTCAAGGGGACTCTTTTGTTCTTTTGAGTCTTGACACCTTTAGCTTCCGAAGCCATTTTCCCTTCGAAAGAAGAACTTTCTTCCGAAAGCAACCTTGCTTCGGAAACAAGCTTTCCCTTTTGCATCACTTGAACCATTTGATAAGGTCCAAATGAGAAACCTTCCATTTATCTTTTAACATTATTTGCATAATGTGTGCTAGCAGGATTGTAGTAACAATCTTTGGCCATGTGGTTTTGCAGACCACACATTATGCATGCAATGTTAATCTTCTGGGAGCTTGAGGGTTGATGTTTCTTGTTCTTTTTCTCTTCATCAGCAACCTTTCCCTTTAACTTCTGATCCTTTGGTAGGACAGGAGTGCTGGTACTACACTCCTTTCCTGAACCAGAGTTTCCTACCACGTTGAATCCAGTTGAGATGAATACACCCTTTTGCTTTGGGTCTATCTTTAGCTTAGACTCGGCCACTTTCTTGGCAGTTTTTATGGCTGCCTTAGCTCTGCTTCTTCTGGCTTTGGTGGTAGGGGTTGATCATCACCGGTAGGAGTGGGTAAAATTACCTGGTTCTTCCCTGTGATGGTCTACATGGTTGCATCACTCTTTGACTCATAAGAAGGTGGGTCAACAGATGGAACCTCTTACTCCTCAGTACCACACTTTGGTTGTCTTATAGACTCATAAGAATGTGGTAGAGCAATTTCATTGGTTCCCAACCCACCTTTGTTTTGGTAACAAAGTTTTGAGTGAGATGATGATGCAAGAATGGCTTGAAAGTTTTGCTCAGAGATAGCATACTTCCTGGCTTGAGCCTCAGCTGTGACAAGCTGGGCTTGAGTCTCAGACAATTTGGATATTAAATCCTTTATTTGAGTCTTATAGTTTGAGTGCTCATGTTTTAATAAGGACACAGTTTTCTCCAACTCCTTAATTTTTCTTTGATAGTCAGATTCAGCCCTTTAAAATCAGATTTAAAACATTTAGAGACTCAATATCGGATTTAATCTCCATATTGTAGTCCTGATATAATTTAATCTTAGTAATACAAGCAAGAGTACAGAGATGTTCATGTACCTTATTGTCATCTGTTCCAGCCATGAGTGCTTGAGCAGGAGTCATCCTGTACCATAAAGCTCCAGTCAACTTCTTGAGTCATTGCAGCTGTCTCTATTGACTTTCCAGTGGGCTTTGGTGTAGAGGGATGTGTGGAGGCCTGTGGGGTTCCCGGATTTGACTTGGGAGCCTTGCATTCCCTTGCAAAATGACCAAGTTGGTTACAGTTGTAACATTTGGCCTTAGTTTTGTCAAACCCAAATTTGTTGTTGGTTGGGTTCTGGGGAAATTGCCTTCCAGTTCTCTTGAAGAACTTCTTTGCTCTGTAGGTTAAGAGAGCCATTTGCTGGACTATGTCCACATATTCCACATCATCTGGGCTAAAGCACTCTAGATTATCAAAGCAATACTGATAATCACTAGAGTGTCCACTTCCTGAGACAAAGGCACAGCTGTCCTGAAAGGAACTTTGCTGAGCCTATTGAGACCTTGGAGTCTCAGGAAATGTGATGTATGGCCCAGAAGAACAGGATGGCTGTTGGGTGTATGTCAGGTACTATTGAGGTTGGGTGGGTCTTGAGCCTTCAGCAACCATTAAAGCGTTGCTAGCAGGAAGACTCAAGGGTCTGCTTGTCTAATGGCCTCTCTTGTTTTCCATCTCCATACGGTATCCATCAAGGATGCTATAGAGTTCAGTCATGGTGAGAGTGTTCAGATTTTCTGTCCTCTTGATAGAGACACAGTAGAACGTCCACTCATTAGGGAGTGCACTCATGAACTTTCTTGTGAGGTCTCTAAGTTCAAAGGCAATTCCCACAGACTGAAGGGAAGAAATGAGGTCCATGTACCTGAAGTATTGTTGATTGAGGGTCTCTCCAGCAATGTAGGTGAAGTTCTCGAACTGCTGCTTCAGTGAGTCCTTCTTGGAGTCATTGGAGCTGGAGTACATATGAGCAAGTGCATCAAACAATTCTTTGGCTGACTTGCAATGCTCAAACCCCACCATGATGGAGTTGGGTATTGCAGTCATGAGAACAGTCATAGCATTGCTGTCAATGTCCAGCTTCTTTCGGTCCTCATCAGAGTAGTCTTCAATGACTTTCTCTATCATGGCACCGTTTCCACCTGGTGCTGCCACCTTTGGTTTATACGGGCCATTGACAATAGATTGCCATATCTTGTTGTCTTGATACCTGATGAAGCCTTCCATGCGTCTGCTCCATGACCTGAAGTTTTCAGGGGTGATGATGGGTGCTTTAGTCATCGTCCCCATCTCTACTTCAGACTTGTTGAGGGCCATTTTGAGTGTGGTGTAAGGAGGAGTGAAAAACATGTTGATTAGGATGGTAAGATCTCACAATCAAGAGCCTAAAAAGCTCTGATACCAATTGCAGGATCGGGTTTTGTCACTTAACACTTGGATTTCTCTCAAACTCACTTATACTACACTCGGATCATATGAAGTAGAATCTCTTCTAAGAGTTGATAATAATATAATAAGTAGCAAAGAACACAAAGAAATAATTTTCAAGGCACTTGTATATATTACTTCTCAACTCAAAGTATTACAAGACTCTTACAAGCATATTACATGAGTTACAATGAGAAACTATATATACTACTACCTACAGCCGGATATACTTTGATACCAGCTGGAAACCTACGACTAAAGCATATACTACAATGCTAAAGTTAAGGTATCTTAGATAAAGTATTATCTAAGATATGGTAGTCATGACATGTCCATGACTTACCTTTTGTCACCAACTAAAGTTGGCAACTGTACTAACAGATAAAGGGGAACAGTAGAATAAAGTATGGTCAACTATATTGCTTTTGAGAAAACGCCATACAGTATCTCAGAGTTCTGCAGCGGAGTGTCAGAGAGACCATACTTATGTCCACTAGTTCATAGTAGTGTCTTCTGAAGGTTAGTTGGCTTCGGAAGAACAAGTTCTTCCGAAGCCACTTATACTTCGGAAGAGGCTACTTCTTCCGAGGCTTGAGGACTTCTTCATTTCTTCATACTTCGGAAGTTGACTTCTTATCTTTTCTTCTAAGTCTTGAACTTTGGAAGTGAATACTTTGCCTTCGGAAGTTGGAGTTTTCCTTCGGAAGATGATCTTGCACTTTGTCTTCGGAAGAACTCCATTTCCTTCGGAAGTTCCACACTTAGCTTCGGAAGTCCTTTATTAGTTGCACCAAAATAGTCTAAGTGATTTGGTTTTGGTTGCACCAGCCTTTCTAGATCCAACATCATTGTATCAAATATTTCACATCATTTTTTATATGTATTCATCATTGTGTTTTACGTTTGAGATCATTTTGTGTTATTCTTATCATTGTTTCTATATATTATATAAACTTGTTATCTATTATTATATTTTTCAATGATATAAGTCACCAATGTATTTTTCAAAACTTGTTGAAAATGACGTATTGTGTCATTTTTTCAATTTTTTTATAGTTTATATAAATTTGTTCTTATCTATCATTTGTAAGGCCCCGCTCCCGGGACACTCACAGTTGGCCAGTCATCGCACATAAAACATAAAACATAGTTCACATTTACTGAAATACAGAAGCGAATCATTTAACTAAAACCATTTCATATATTAATGACTACTTTTGCAAAATAATACAACATTGTTAACCATTACAAAATCTCATTGTTTGCATTACATCACAAAAACATCATTGCTACACAAAATGGATGCCATCCCAAAAACTCGCCAAGTAGCTGCGCCCGTGCTATCCTCAGCAACTTTTACCTGCCAATTGGAGAATACATAAAATGTCAGCGTTGCTGAGTGAGTTCTAGTTTTATAAATAAAATACTATATATCCATTTTTCGTTCGCGATCATGCATCGTACGCACACATAGATAATCTTAATATTATCTTTCATTATCATACTTCATCGCACGTTACTCATTATCATTCGTTCATTCATTCTCTTTCATCTCGTACATTCCGTACATACATCGTTAACCTTTACTTTCATTTGGACCAATGTCATATGCTATACCCCAAACGTAGGCACGAAGCGGGTACTGGGCCGAAGTCTATAAATAGACCCTTAATATATATGTGTGTATATATATATATATATATATATATATATATATATATATATATATATATATGTATATATGTGTGTGTGTATATATATACATATATATGTGTGTGTGTATGGGGGTTGTGGTAGTGGTAATGGGTGGCTATCATGGTGGTAATTAGGGCTGTGGTGGTGGTGATGAGGGTTGTGGAGGTGGTGATGGGTGGCTGTCATGATGGTGATTGGGGCTATAGTGGTGGTGATGAGGGCTGTAGAGGTGGTGATAGGTGGTTGTCATGGTGGTGATGGGGGTTATGGTGATGGCGATGAGGGTTGTGAAGGTGGTGATGGGTGGCAATCATGGTGGTGATGAGGGCTGTGAAAGTGATGATGGGTGGCTATCATTATAGTGATGGAGGCTGTAAAGGTAGTGATGGGTGACTATCATTATGGTGATGGGGGTTGTGGTGGTGGTGGTGATAAGGGTTATGGTGGTGGGGATGGAGAGGGGAGAGAGATAGGGAGATAGAGTTTGTGCATATGAGACAGTGTATAAAGTGTTGGTGGTGAAGAAGATGATAACTACAAGTACTTTTTTGTTTTTGTTTAATGTTTAGGGGTAGTTTAGTTTTTCAACAATAATTTTAACTATTGAAACTAACGTGTTAGTCATCTGGTCTCAAAATGAAGATAAAAATGAAATGACTAGGACTTAAATGGAAACAAAATGAAACGCCAGAGGGCACATTACAATTTTGAAATAGCATGGATGCAAGTAGTTAAAATAAACAAACATTATGTATGCAAATTGTAATTTACTCTATTTGTTATTCATAGTTTCTTGAATTTTCATTATTTATTGGTTAATAAATGGCTAATAACACGTAATATATAAAATATTTATAAGCCTAATGATTTTAATATGTTGCTTTTTTTATTCATGTAATACATGAGTTTTAAACCTAGTAATAATATATATTAGGGTAGGGTTATAGTAAAAAAAAATTAATCTAAAAAGTATAAAAATGATTGTAAGCTTGACACGTCCTTGTATTGTTTAACAAAGGAGGGCATTTTGGTCATTGTGTCAAATGCATCAACTCATTCTGTCTTATACGTTCATAATGTCAAATATTTGTTCATTGTGTCATATATTTTATATCATTGTTTTATATGTATTCATCATTGTGTTTTACGTTTTAGATCATTTTGTGTTATTTTTATCATTGTTTCTATAGATTATGTAAACTTGTTATCTATTATTGTATTTTACAGTTACACAGTAATATACTTTCACCTATGTATGTTTCAAAACTCATAGTGTTGAAAATGATGTATTGTGTCATTTTTTTCAATTTTTTGTTGGGTGCCGAATCCAACAAATAAATAATAAAAATGTGAACCTACCGTGCACACACTAAGAATAGTATGAGCGGAAGTAGGGTTCGTGTCCTTAGGGATACGTGTCAATAATTTTATAACAAAAATGTTTTAGCACAGTTACTTTTGATTGATTATGGACTAAGGAAGGTGGGGGTTTTAACTACAAACTAAAACTTAAAGTAATTTGCAAAAAAATAGAAACATTTCAGTGACCCGACACGGGCGTGTCAAAACTGTAAAGGAAATTCCACGCGGCCGTGTTAAGGTTCTGCCAGAAAAACGTAAATTGACATATTTTTGTATTTTTTTAATTATGAAAAAGAGTTTATTGAAGACGTTATTTAAATGGTGAAGTAAATTCGAATATAAAAGCTAATTCCAACACTAAGGTAATTTCTTGATTCGATTTGGCTTACGATCATTAACGATTACGGTGCAATGACAATTTTCAATTAATGATTTGTATCGATACTACACATCACGCCATTAGGATATCCCCTCTATCTAATGTCCAATAAATCGCAGTTCATTGATTGGAGCCAACCCGCTACTCTAAGCTCACGCCGTTCGGATCTTAGCGTGCAGGTTGCAACAATAGAAGTATCGATTATAATTAAACACACACGCCGTTCGGTATGCTTAACTAGATTGTGTGATTCTATAATGAGAATGAATTCATAGACAAACTAAAACCGTTAATGGTTCCTTATATCAAAAATTGATTAGGGTTTTAATCTTGAAGAACTTTATTAGAGAAATTAATAAAGTGGCCAATTTTATTAACAATCTAATATATATCGGATTAGATCCGGGTTTAAGATCAAGAATCAAACAAACAAACCATCAAAATAAAAACATCTCATAATCGCTTCACATAAGTTCAAACCAAAATCATAAAAATTAAATCTTAATGTGAAATCAAAGTGTACCCTAGCCGGATATGGCGGCTAGGCTAATGTCAAACAAAAATTCAGAAAGCTTACTAACAAACCCCCAAAGTAATTAAATTCAATGCTAGTGATGGCAAAGCAGCAAAAAAATCCCACTTTCTTCCCCTAGTGCATCCACGAATTCCTTCTTTTTTTCTGCCCTCCAACTTCTTCTTTTTGGTCGATCCCCTTTTCTTTCTGCAGCCTCCCCCTTTTATCTTTTGATTCCTTCCTTTTATCTTTTGATTCCTTCCCTTTTCCTCAACAAACTCTCCACTTTTTTAGGGTTTTAAATTTGAATGTTCATCTCTTTCCTTTCCAGCCATTTAATTAACCTACAAAGCCAAGAATATGCAAGAGTAGATTCCATCCTACCAATACTACTATTTTATAAATTAAATGAAAGATGCATGCAATTAATGCAAAATATATGTGGAAATATACCCTAAAATTACTGCAATTTATGACTAAAAATATAGCTAACATTTTTTTATAGTTTATATAAATTTGTTGATATCTATCATTGTTTTTTACAATTAGAAGTACATAATGATGTTATTTCACCAATTTTTTTTCAAAACTCATAGCGTTCAAGGTAACACAATGATGATCAAAAAACATGAAACATTTATGTTACTTTCTCATTGTTTTTAATGTATTAGATGAATTAGTTGTTAATTTATTATTGTATTATACATATTAGATACATAACAATGTTATTCCACCATTGTATTTTTTTAAAATTTATCATTTTAGAAAAGGGTTATTTGATTTTAATAATCCCAACTTTTATTTATTGGTCGGGACCAATTCCAACTCAGAAAATATTTACAAACACTCCTAACTATAAGTTTATTTTCCTCCAACAATCTCTTACTAACTGAGAGTTAACACCGTTAGTTTTTGATGACATGAACTGTTTATGTGGCCAAAACACTAAGTAGAAAATTGAAATCTACAATAAGGTCCATCAATCTGAACCTTCTGCACCCTGAAACCCATCAACTAAACCGCTTGACTCGTTAGGGAGAGATTTCAGGTGAGGATGGAGGCTAAGCACCAAAATACGGACCTGTTGGAGGCTTGGTAGCGACGGAGTTTATAAATGGCTCCAAATTTCCCCTATTTCATTAAAAAATGGACGGGGGTTAACTCTCAGTTAGTAAGGGATAGCTGGAGGAAAATAAGTTTAAGGATGTGAGTGTGTGTAAACATTTCCTGAGTTGAGATTAATCACGACCAATAAACGAAAGTTGGATTATTAAATACAATAACCCTTTAGAAAAATACAATAATATCCAAAAAAAAATACAATAACTAAGGAAAAGACACTATGAACTACACTAAAGACACAATAACGATATATGAGTTTAAAAGCAATTTTTTTTATATTTCTATATAACAATATTGTATTTGTGTTAATGAATAAAATAGGCTTGTTTTTATCATGTAATTTTTTTAAAAAAATAAGGTCATACATAAAACTTATGAACGTTAAAAAGATAGGGAGAACTTGCAAAAAAATAAATAAAAGTGGTTATTCTTAAAATACATCTTTAACAAACTTTTTCCTATAATTTGATCTCAACCATTGATTAAGAAAATTGATGGTTTAGATTACTTTTTACACTTTTTAGGTTTAAAAGACTTTTTATTTGAACTTTTTCCTATATATTATACAAGTTTAGACTTGTAAATCAATATTTTGATGTCTCAAATTAGCAAAAGAAATGGTGCATCCACTCAAGTTCCACCCTCGAGCTGCTTGATTCGGTCTCGTTCGTGTTTGTTTGTTGAACCTCGGTATCTAAAACAGTTAATCATTACCCAAAAGGTATAATTATCTTATCAGTAGATTAATTATTATCTGTATTTGCATAGATTGTTATGCAGTTATCTATTATTGTATTTTACAGTTAAAAGTACACAATGATATACTTTCACCAATGTATGTTTCAAAACTCAACGTGTCGAAAATGAGTATTGTGTCATTTTTTTCAATTTTTTATAGTTTATATAATATGTTATTATCTATCATTGTTTTTTACAATTATAAGTACATAATGATGTTATTTCACCAATTTATTTTTCAAAACTCATAGTGTTCAAGATAACGCAATAACGATAAAAAACACAATGAAACATTTGTGTTATTTTCTCATTGTTTTAAATGTAATAGATGAATTAGTTGTAAATTTATTATTATATTATACATATTAGATATACCTAACAATGTTATTCCACCATTATATTTTTTTAAAATTTATCATTTTAGAAAAGGGTTATTTAATTTTAATAATATCAACTTTCATTTATTGGTCGGGACCAATCCCAACTCAAAAAATATTTACAAACACTCCTTACTATAAGTTTATCTTTCTCCAACAATCTCTTACTAATTGAGAGTTAACACCGTTAGTTTTTGATGACATGAATTGTTTATGTTGCCAAAACACTAAGTAGAAAATTGAAATCTACAATAAGTCCGTCAATCTGAACCTTTTGCACCCTGAAACCCATCAACTGAACCACTTGACTCGTTAGGGATAGATTTCAGGTGAAGATGGAGGGCTAAGCACCAAAATACGGACCTGATGGAGGCTGGGTAGTGACGGAGTTTAAAAATGGCTCCAAATTGCGCCTATTTCATTAAAAAATAGACGGAGGTTAACTCTCAGTTAGTAAGGGATAACTGGAGGAAAATAAGTTTAAGGATGTGAGTGTGTGTAAACATTTCCTGAGTTGAGATTAATCACGATCAATAAACGAAAGTCGGGATTAATAAATCCAATAACCCTTTAGAAAAACACAATAATATCCAAAAAATACATTAACTAAGGAAAAGACACTATGAACTACACTAAAGACACAATAACGATATATGAGTTTAAAAGCATATTTTTTTATATTTCTATATAACAATATTGTATTTGTGTTAATGAATAAAATAGGCTCGTTTTTATCATGTAATTCTTATAAAAGAATAAGGTCATACATAAAACTTATGAACATTTAAAAAAACTAGGGAGAACTTGCAAAAAAATTAATAAAAGTGGTTATTCTTAAAATACCTCTTTAACAAACTTTTTTCAACAATTTGATCTCAACCATTGATTAAGAAAACCGATGGTTTATATTACTTTTTACACTTTTTAGGCTTAAAAGACTTTTTATTTGAACCTTTTCTTATATATTATACAAGTTTAGACTTGTAAATCAATATTGTGATGTCTCAAATTAGCAAACGAAATGGTGCATCCACTCAAGTTCCATCCGCGAGCTGCTTGATCCGGTCTCGTGTGTGTTTATGTTTGTTTGTTGAACCTCGATATCTCAAACGGTTAATCATTACCCAAAAAGGTATAATTATCTCATCTGTAGATGAATATTATCTGTATACAAATTCTGTATTATCTGCATAGATTACAATGCAGATTCTGTCGTGTTCACTTTTTGTATTTATTTATTATTCCCTTGCGTAATCTGATTAATAATTATCGAAAACATTTTGATAAAATAAACTTAACCAAGATACCACTGAATCCAACAAAGAATTCCGCTACATCATCTCTATTTATTGAATGTTCTGTGTAAATCTGGGGCTAAGCACAGGATACGTGTGTGACACGGGATACAGGCTTTATTATCATATACACCTTTTGAATTAAACTTCTTCATTCCAACTTCTCAAATAGAAAGGTTCAACGTAGGTTGTTTGCCCCTGTAACTACATATTCACCTTTCGGAACTACTTTCATACAGAGGCGTCTCAACATTTTTAGAGGCCTAAAGCGTAAATGAAATCAGAGGCCTTTTAAAACTTTATCTTAAAAAATTCTCATGTTTTTGAAGCACAAGCACTAGTTAATATATGATTCCTAAATCAGTTTATTCAAAGCAATTAGCAATTAACAACTTGTCCCTAGAACAAAGAATTAAAGAAAAACATTTAGCAATACATTAAGCAATTTACCTTATTTAGAAAGAGAATCAATCAATAAAAGAACCCGTTCAGCCTAGTACCTAATCGTGAGTCCGTTACTCCACTAGATGTCTAGATGAAATCAAAGTTTAAATGCTTCTTAATTGCAATGAAATCAAAGAAGCAAATTGTGACTCCACCGGATGAAATTAAAGAAGCAAACGAAGGTTGGGGGGGGTTCTTATTCGTGACTCTAGTGAAGAAATCGAAGTTCTTGGTGACTGAGTTCACTTGGGGCAAGCAATATCATAGACGAATGATGAAATCGAAGGAGCGAAGTTGTTTATCTTAACTTTCCGGCTTTGTTCGTCTCTTCGTTTCATCTCCCCTCGCCCCAACCCCCCAATCAGGAATTGACCAATAGCCTGTGTTGAAGATCTACGACCTGCCGATCTAGGTTTCCTTCTTTCTTTCATTCTTTTTTTTAATTTAGTTAATTTTGAGCTTAGACTGAGAATAGGCTATACAATACGATTTACTTTTCGGTGACCTATTAGAATGGATGGGCCTAAAGCCCTAGCTTATTTTTTTAAGCTGTTGAGCCGTCCCTGGAAACTTTCATTGCCTGTACATCTTAGAGATACGCATGTATTAGATTATTAAAATATCAACTAAAGATAAAGACACACATGGCCTTTTGTCACAGTTAACTACTTAACCATGTGTTATAAGGGATGGAACCATTTCAGTTATAAAAGAAATGAAGATATAGAGAATGTTGTGCTGATTGGAATCAAAAGTTACAAGATATACAAAAGATACCAACCCACAATTCGTGTTGACGGTTCACCTGAACCATCGAAACATGTTACCCAAGCTCATTGGGCGCGAAGAGTTTACAATGCACCACCCACAGTTCTAGTTCATGGGAGTCACAAATCACAAACAATTATGTGATGAAAATGATCAATCCGTCATGGACAACCTCATTGTGGCTGTTTTTCACTGACGTGCATTTGTAGAGAAGGATCGCTGCGGACAAATGGTGTAAACCATTTCAACTTTACAAGTTTATGGTTGGAGCACAGATACAGTTTCACTTGTGATTTAGTGGTGATTGCCAGAAGAAGGGAAAGAAGAAGCTATCAATTAATTAAAATAATTTCAAACCATCTAAATTTTTAATCATTCTCTTAATTTTTGTTTCTATTTTAATTTTATCTTTTATTATCGTAAGGTTTTAGGTATTAAATCAGCATGTTCATCGTTTCAAAAAAAAAAAAATCAAAAAAATATAATAATTAAATGGACTAATATATGAACTGAATAATCATTATGACAATTATTATTCAATCCTTAACTGATAGGATGACACTAAATTGAACCCCATCAATCACAGCACAGGTTGCGGACCTATGGTGATTGTAACAGGAGAAATTAACATCTGCTAGATTACACAAGAGCATATCAGAAGTCACCTGCGAGTCCATTTGCATACGACACGGCTAGACAAATAAAAGACATTCATAGCCTTGAAGGAGTTCCTCCAGAAACCACAATAGTCTCGCCCGTTATATATGTAGCATCATCAGAAGCCAAGAAAGCAGTGACTGCAGCTATTTCTTCTGTCGTCCCAAGCCTTTTGAGTGATGTCATTTCCTCGAGGACCTTTCTCTGAAGGGTATTTTAGACATTTCGTCAAAGGTCATATGCGCAAGGAAAACCAAAGGTGCAGAGACACTAAAAGACGCTTACCTTGGTTACATTGCTGGTAATGTATGAAGCAAAGTGTGTAGGTACAAACCCAGGAGCTACACAGTTAACACGCGTGTGTGGAGCCAATTCAGTTGCCAGAGCCTAAACAAATACCAAAAGGAAAAAAATTGTAACTTTATAATTTATATGATATTTTCAATTTTTTTTCATACAATTCATTATTAACAGATGCTACAAATGACATTTACCTTGGTAAGACCCAGAAGAGCGGTCTTTGTGACACCATACATAGCCATGCCAGGTGGCGGTTGGAACGCACTGACAGAAGAAATGAAAACAATCGACGAATCTTTTGATAAGTGAGGGGATGCATCCTGTTCAAAGATTGAGACAAATAGAAAACACTGCTGAGCCCACAGCACATATCACTCTGTTTGATGTTTCCAAAAGTTTGACTTTTTGGTTAAATGTGATATATACAACTTTATTGTACGATTATAAAGACGAAGAAGAGTAGGTTTATTAGGTTATGTGATCAAATGTATTACTAACAAGGATTCACCTGAAGAAGTAGTATAGCGGTTTTAACATTGACTTCCCAAAGTTTGTCAAGGGTTGACTCTTTAGACTGGAGAATGGGATCAACCGAGGGATTAGCAGCAGCATTTGACACGACTACATCTATTTTCCCATATTTCTGCATATATTAAGAAACAAATCAGGATCAAACAATGCTACATAATCAACTTGAACCCCACACGCGCTCATTTAAAAAGTTGGAACGAACATTTGTTTCATTTCGTAAATGAAAGTTCAAAATTTTTAATTCACAAGTGGAATATAAGAATACGGGTGGTCAAAGTTCATCCTCACCTGAACTGTCTGCACAATGAGATTCTTTCTCTGTTGTGCATTCGAAACATGGCATACCAACCCTATCACTTCAATTCCTTGTGCTTTGAGCTTTTCAACCGCCTCATCAACGTTTCTCTGAAAAAGAATGTTTCATCTTTAAACATGATTTGATATTTCAATTGATACACATTTCAATACGCGGAAAAGAAACAGATCAAATTTATGTACAGTTTGTCAAAGAAACAAATATATCATTATGTAAGCTCAAAGTGAACTTTCAAGGGGCGTGGCGGTTGTAAGCATCTAATTCTGCATACTGTCTTAACCCGTTGTTGTATGCATCTAAATTCTGCTTACTGTCATAACCCATTGAAGGCAACTGACACAAAGTAAACCGCACCTGATCCTACTGGTTAGCAGCATATTTGTGGAGCCCGTTATTTTTCACTAATGGATTCTCACCGTTACAAAAATTATAAGCTAAAATTTGTATTATCAGAATAGGAACACGAACAAATGAGTTGAATTTGACTTGATGATGCATGAACACAGTCCTTGAAACACATACTGACAGGCTCAAGTATTAATTTTATGCCCGAACACCTCAACCAATAACCACAAAATGAATCAAGTAAATCAATCATTTATGATACAGCATAAGTGCATAACTTCAATAGATACTCAATTTAAAGAAACTAAAGAAAGTACAAACAGGGATATAATCAATGATGCTCTATAATCAACTGTTACCAATTTGAGGTAATTAAACAAAACAGAAAATAAACTACTTAAATCAGAAAATTCAATAATCAGATATTCAGACTCATGATCAGTTATCACAAACAGTCATTCAAATACACAAGGTATAATTCACCAGCAAAACCCTAAGATTAACAAGTTAGAAGATGACAACAACTTAGAAAGTTGATAAGTGGAGAATTAACCTGTCTGCGAGAAGAGATGACAACAGAGGCACCTTCTAAGCCAAGGCGTTGAGCGATACTGAAGCCTATGCCTTGAGTTGAAGCTGTAACGATCGCCACTTTTCCTTCAAATCTTCTTCCGATCTTTGATTTCTCCATTTTCATAGATCGATCGATCGATGGATCGGTTGTTTAGATTGTGATGAATTTATGTTACCCGACGAACGACTGATGATGAAGAAATTGAAGGTTGTAATTCGTCATTTTCATCATGATGAAGGTATATACCACCCAACTACAATGCCTTTGGATTTTTCTACCAACCGTATCTCTAGTGGTTCAAGTTTTAAAGATACCCAATTGTTTTGCATGTATACAACCATATCAGACACAGACTACTATTATTATTATTATTAGTGTTTGTTGTTTTTATTACTTTTTTTTTTGAAGGTCACTCGGATGACCAGGTTGCACTCCCGCCCGAAAAACCGAGCGTGGTGACTCGACCTATCTTGCCCCGTAGAAAACTCAGAAATGAGAAAACTCTATGTCTCATCCGAAGCATATTGCTAACTAGACTCGAACACACAACCTCATCTTTAGAAAATCATACAGTTACCACTAGACTAGAGGTGTACAAACCAGTTTTTTTCCCCAAATCGGTTCAGGTTATAAACCGAACGAGTATTTTATGTCATGTGGTCAAACTGGTTTCTTTTTCAAATCGGTTTGGGTTTAGGTTATAAACCGGTTTATAAAAATATTTGAACCGGTTTTGATGCCGTTCTTTCTTTTTAATAAAAACTGGTTTAATCTGTTTTATAAAAATCTTTGAACCGGTTTTGAAAATCAGTTTTGGGTGTCAGGCTACCAAACCAACAGTTTAGACCGTGTTGGGAACCGATTTGGCTTAAACTAGATTTTTTTTTAAGAATTGGACCATTTTTTTTTCTGAATCGGTTTTTTTGTCCACCTTTACACTAGACCAAAAGTCTTCACGATGTGAATCGGATCTTATATCCAGATTCGATAACCAGATAGTTAATTATAACAGAAAAACCACAATATGTCTATCATGAAATAATTAATGTTATTAAACACTAGAAGGGTGTTCGCGCAATGCGGCGGGTCGACATTTTACATCCGAAACGTATTTCTAATTTTTGTTACTTTTGTCATAATTTTACAAAAGTCTATTATATTTTTCTAAGCTAAAATTTAAAACACCAAATAAATGGTTTGTATGACGACTTGTACGTTTACGTATTAACTTATTGTAACGCACAAAGTACAGGTCGGTTCAGCAAAAAATTTACACCAAAACGTTTAAAAAATACACAGGTTAAAATTAGTCTCAAAAAGTTTTTAAACATGATAGATTAAAAGATATAACTGAAATCTTAAAACAAATTAAGTTTTTTTTATTTATGGGTAGATAATATAAAATTTTAGGTAAGCTATAGTAAGTGTAAGGTTATTATATAACTAATTGTAAGGGGTAATCTGTAAATAATGTTAAAAATACTAATTTACCCTAAAAAATGGTTGTATCTTATGCATCAAGAAAAGTAATTGTTCTTAATTTTAAGTAATTTAAAATACCTCTCTCATATGTTTTATATATAGTATAGATGATCGTTAGTCACATAGATCACAAAAGATATCAAAAACCAAATGAACATAAATAATTCAAGATCAGAAAAATATATGTAAATAATTTATTTTTAGAGTAAATTACTATTTTAGTCCATAAGGTTTGATGAAAATTACGGTTTTAATCCATAATCTATTTATTACATTGACAATCCAATAGTTTAAGGGTTTGTTTCAATTTCACCTAACCCGTTAACACCGTTAATGTTTATCATGTTAAACAATGTAAAAAGACTTTGTGTCCCTAGATTTAATAAAATGTCACACCCCAAATCTTGACGGCGGAAACGTCGAGATGTGAGAGTTACGATTGTTCACAGCCACATAACACTATTTATAAATTCCAAATATATTATTCATAAGTTTCATTAATAACATTACAAGTAAAAGTTAGAACAAAGAATACATCATGTACAAGTGCTACAAATAATATGATCATCCATTTTATCTCTAGGTCCATTCCTAGATGTGCAAGCTTCAAAGAGTAGAACACATACTTGAGCTATTCCTGAAACATGTTAAAAATAAATGGTCAACATAAAAATGTTGGTGAGCATTCCATAGTTTTCAATACATAAGTATATAAAAGATGGCAATTCAAGTCATAAGTTAGTGAATAAAGTGATTAGGGATGTTATGAACAATGCAACAATCAAACCTCGACAAAGTTTTACAAGTCTCAAACGTTTACAAGATTATACGATCAGCTAAGTGTACTTGGATCAACCAAAGCAGGCTTGTCTTGCCCATAGATCTATGACTTCGCTGGGCTAGCAATAGTTAATGAGTGTTGTGTGTTCATGATTTGAACATGAACATGAGCTTGGATCTTAGGATTCATGTTAATGATAACAAGAATTCAATGATTAGTTGCTAAAATATAATAAATGATGATGATGATGATGAACATGAAGAACACTTACAATGATGATTAATGCTTGATGTTTATTGATATATTGTTGAAATCATCATTCAAAAGAATGATGATATAATGTTGAAATCATCATCCATGAGGGATGATGATATATTGTTGTTGGTGATAAAACCTAATTCACCTTAACAAGTGGTGAATTAGTCACCCTATACAAGGATGACATATGTTACAATATATACTAATCTAGAGATTACAATAATTACAAAATAAACCCTAGACTAATATTTTGTTGCTATTGTTCTTCAAAACTTCAACTTCAACAAACTTGAAATCTTCAATTTCTTCCAAGGTTAGAATTCCTAACAATACTCCCCCTAAATTGTAGATTTGCAAAGTGAGTTGAAGTTTGATCTTGTTTTGTTGAATAGATGTCCAAAGTCAAGAATGTTGTTGTTGATGCGGAAGCGAAATCTTCAAAACTTTGAACGCCCAATTTTGTTTTGATATTGGAGGCCCAATTAATTAAATCCGACACACCTTTTCTTGTTTTATGTAGAAGCCCAAATAAGTAAATCCGAGCCCACCTTTTCTTGTTTTTATGTTTGTGGCCCAAACAATTAAATCGAGTCCACCTTTTCTTGTTTTTATGTTTATGGCCCAAACAATTAAATCGAGTCCACCTTTTCTTGTTTAAATGACAAGCTCACGAAACAAACTCAAAGTTATTCACGAGCCCATTTGCAACAATAGGTTGCAAACCCTTGTTTATCCAAGAAACCCTAATTAGGGCAGCCCTAATTAGGCATCCCTAATCACAAAAACGGCAGCCTTAACCAAGTGAGCTGCTCACGGCAGCCTTCAAGTTTCGGCAGCCTCTTTGGTTGCATCTTTGATGCACAAGCGCAGCTTTCTTTCGATTGCCAAGGACCCGTATTGATTATATTGCAGCCCTAAAGTGACAACCCTAATTGGGCAGCCCCTTTAGTCGCTTGATACACAAGTAGCAGCCGATTTTGGCAGCCACTTTGGGGCGACACAAAGCTGCCGATTTTTGGCAGCCACGTATTGATCGATTCATATATTGTTGAGATGATTGTTGAGTTAGATGAACCGCAAATATTGATGTTGATTTCGCAGCCATACACACCCATTGTTGATTCGATTCAATCAATGATTTTAGCAACCGAACCATGAAAACTCATCACAATCAATATGAATCCACAACTCTAGCTCTGATACCAATTGTGTGTTCATGATTTGAACATGAACATGAGCTTGGATCTTAGGATTCATGTTAATGATAACAAGAATTCAAAGATTAGTTGCTAAAATATAATAAATGATGATGATGATGATGAACATGAAGAACACTTACAATGATGATTAATGCTTGATGTTTATTGATATATTGTTGAAATCATCATTCAAAAGAATGATGATATAATGTTGAAATCATCATCCATGAGGGATGATGATATATTGTTGTTGGTGATAAAACCTAATTCACCTTAACAAGTGGTGAATTAGTCACCCTATACAAGGATGACATATGTTACAATATATACTAATCTAGAGATTACAATAATTACAAAATAAACCCTAGACTAATATTTTGTTGCTATTGTTCTTCAAAACTTCAACTTCAACAAACTTGAAATCTTCAATTTCTTCCAAGGTTAGAATTCCTAACAAGTGTACATATAACGCCATAACATGGTAACCACGAAAGTTCAACTAACCACAACTTTACAAGATGAATTGCCATAGGTTTACAAGTCTCAAATAAGTTTACAAGTGCAATAGTATAAGTTAACATGTTTCACCCCAAAGTGTGAAAATAAGAAAAGGGGGTATGGAAATACTCACATGTTTAAATAAGTAAAGAATGACGATTAATAAGAGATATGATAAGCAACGCTCCAACGTAGTCTTTCACAAGTTACCTAAATATATATATTTTACAAGTTTAAGTTTAAATAATAAGATTAACGTTTTAATGCGAACTAGGGTTTCAATTGGGATTTGGGGGTTTAAATAATTACATAAAATAATGAATCGTTTATGTTTTGATTTAGGAACGATGGTATTAATCAATTAAGCCTAAAAAAATGATGATGTAAGATTCAATAATTTAGTTTATTGAATTTAATATAGATTAAGTATAATGTGTGAAAAGAGTTAATTAATTTAATAACTAATTATCTAAAGTTTGATAGAGAGAATTAATTAAATACTTAACTAAATGCCTTTAAACTATTTAAAAATCATTTTATAAAGTTTTGAACTTTTATATGATTTATTGTAAAATTCTTGTAATATCAAGCCTTTAAAAATAAGGTTTAATAGAACATTATATTATTTTATAAATTTTAAAGAATCTTAAATGAAAGTTAAAAGAATAATTCTATTAGCTAATTATGTATATAATATGGCTAGTTGAATAGATGAATAATATTTAAATATTTATTAAATAATCATTTGTGTAGTTTAGTATCTAAAGTCTTTATAACATGTAAGTTTAATATGTTTAAAATAAACCAAGTTTAAGTTATAATATATTTATAACATATAAAAGATTTAATATTGTTTTTATAATCTTTTTATTCTTTAATTTAAGAATTATAAGTTTTAAAATCTTTTAAAATTAACTTAGAAATTTCTAGAACATTTTTAATTAACAAAATAATTTTTATTTAGATTTAACAACATAATACAATTTTTCTGAATTATAAAAATATTAAGAAAACTACTAAAAACAAAATATAGCGGAGGCAGGGTTCGAACCCCTGACCTCCTGCTTATATTGATTTTATGTTACCAGTTGGGCTAAAGCCCGTTTCTTGTTAAAAACCCAATTATAAAGTTAAAAAACACTAATTACAAAAACCCCCAATTTCATAAGAACCCTAGAATGGATTTGTTCCAAATTGAACATGAATTTGTTGCTGTTAATGAAATTAAAGTTAGGGCTTTGATTGCCCATGTAAAACCGAGTGTAAGGATGTGCGTAATTACCCAGGTGATTGTTTGAATCAACAAAAATAAATGAAGAACAAGCCGCGGTCGTAGGTGCGCAAAGTACGACCAATCTTCAATGATAGCCGAATTAAACTTGTGGGAAGCTTCTTTGGGTTATGATAATCGAAAGCCCTCAATCAATCGTGATCTATGATGTCCAGAAGATGTAGTTCGACTAGGTTGCAGGTTCACGATGAAGGTGATGTTCGAACTCGATGATTCTGTGTTTTTCTTGAGAGATTGATGATTCAGGAAGGTTTAGAGGACCGATTAGTTCCTTAGCCTTCCGTTATACCTAATCAATTTTATCAGTTTCAGCTCGAACGACTTCGTAGTTTAATTCAAGTGTTTCTATTCGAATTAATGAAAATTAAGCAGTTATATGTTCAATTGATTGAGGTGTTATGGTCGCAGTAATCATAGAAACGTTATGGCTTGATAATTACGATCATTTAACTCGAATTGAGTCGAAATCGGTTATGGTTTATGAATGAGTTTCTTCGGTTATATTCTCATGAGTCAAAGATCGAGTGAATCACAATTAAACCGAGGGTTAAGGGTCGAAACGGGTACACGAGGGCTTTGGGATGGTTTAATTTGGTTGAACCCAATGGTTTGGGGGGTTTCGGGTTCGCCGGAGCACCACCGGACTGGTAGCCGGAGGCGTGACCGGGAAAACGGGGTGGGGGTTTGGTGGTTTGGGTTTTTAAACAAATTTACATAAACGGTCCCTGTGGTTTCCAGTTTGATATATCATGTGAAAACTTATGTTTTAAGTTTCTAAATGGTCAATAAAGCCCCCTAGACTTTTCTTTTTAAGTTTAACTAAATTTTACAAGTTGTTATTATCGATATTATTAGTATTATTCTTAGTTATTATAAGTATTATTATTATTATTATTATTATGATTACTATTATTATTATTAGTGTCATTATTATAATAATAATAATAGTTATTATTTTATTTAAGATTATTAACACCTTAAATTTTATAATAATAAACAACATTATAACACTTATAATGTTATTATTATTATATTAATTTGTTAATCACCAAATTTATTATTAAGTATAACAAACCACAAAATTTCAAAATGGCATAAAAAGCCCTTTTAAGATTTAACAAAGTTAACTTCTAAGTTAACAAAATTAAGAGATGTCACAGTCTCCCCAACTTAAAAGAATTTCGTCCCGAAATTAAAAATGAACTTAGATGAACAAAGGAATTATAATGAAAGGTAAGTGTACAACGGCCAGTGATAGACGTTTGATTACAGATGAGATGTTTCACTTCATGGAATCTTACAAGTCTCTTGCTATAATGCATGCCAATTTGAATTCTTCCAGTGAAATACGAGACGCTTTGAAATTTGGCATATGAAACGTTGAAAAACGATGACGAGTTACCCGTGGTATGTTAGACTTATAAGCCATAACGTCTAGAATGTAGTGATGTTTTCGAAATCAATAAAGATCACAATTGAAAGAAAGGTTAACCGTCAGGATTTAAGAATCCCAAACGTCACTATATGAAACGATCTTAACGCATATCTTGTGAATATGTATCTCTCCTTTGACCAATCATCGGTCTAAGAATAATACGATATGCGAAGATTTTGAAATAAGTTCATGACGATGGTTAGGAACATTATTAAAAGCAGAAAATGAATTGATCATCCAAATTAATGAGCGATGTTTAACGACATACCACGGTATACGACTATTTGAGATAGATACAAGCCAATGTCTCGACCCGTTATCTCACATGAGTCAATATGAAATCAGTTAATCGGTCTATATTGCACCATTTGTCATCATGGCATCTAAGATAAGAGGCACTTAGTGATGAAAAGTTAAACAGGAGATTCATAGGAACACGAATGTTAGGCTTTGTCATATGTGAAGGTAAGACACTTGGACACATACCAAGTTATGTCTTTTCTTTTATGCCAAACCCTTGATTACAAATTACGGAATTTTATGAACCTTTATATCCGCGTCACAATGTAAGTAATAACGAGTCTCGTTGATCGAAATCAAGATAGTGTTTTAATGATTTTCAATGGTTAAGGATTAAAGACGATTTAAGAAATGACGCGAACAATAGAAGATGTACTTATATTTTTGCAAGGTAGCAAATTTCCAAGTATAGTTTGCATACGCAGTTCAACAAACCATAAGCACAGCTGAGAACATTTGTATGACTAGAAAGACATGAGCATAAGTTGATAATGTCTTTAGCAGAAAGATTGTTTAGGAAGGCTACCATCGCAATCATGTGTTGATGATATTCAAAATGAAAATTGATAAGTAAGGAATAAATGGTTCGATGTAGCTAGATCGAGTCAAAACATGAAGATAAAGGGAAAGAAATCGATTTAAGGATTCAAATGCTCCAAGCTCAGAATCAAAATCAACCTAGAGTGATCGGGTCTCCTTTCAGGTTCAGAAATCATGCTTTGGCTTGATAGGTCCAAACACTAACATTGGTTCACCCTTCAAGTTACTACATGTTTCTTGTCACTTGATTAAAACCTTGGTAAGTTGGAGATCAAGAAATGAGAATAGTCATCAAGGTGTGGTTTTCACTCCTAACTTGATGGTGTATTCCCAAGGTATGACCACTAACTTACCAATCAAAAAGTTCGATCCCAACTCCTTGTTGAGGATCCACAAAAATAAGACGAGGTAACTCACCAGTAAGGTGAGGGAAATCACTCCTATCTTAACGGTGAAGTTTTACAAAAACAAAATATAACAAGATGAACTTCTTCATCAAAATCCAGAATTCACTCCTACTTTGATAAAGTCGTCGCATTTGAACAAATACAATTCTTAAAGATGATATTATCATCAAGGTATGGAATTCACGCCTATCTTGATGATTGAATTTCATAATAGCAAGAAAACAATCGAAGATTGACATTTGTCACCAAAGTACGGGTTTCAATCCTATTTTGGTGAGATCATGTCATTTGTGAAATGCCATTCCAAAGAAAATAATTGAAGTCAATCCTCGGAATAAGGAAATCACCCCGATCCAGAGGATGAAATTTTATAAATCAAAATTGGAAACCATTTATCGAAACGAATAGAGAATCATCAAAGTAAGGGAATCACCCCTGTTTTGATGAGTTTAGAATCATTTAGGAGATACGAATGTTCTTAGTTATAGGTTGACTTACAAACTCTTGCATCTCCCATGGTGCAAATGGTATGAAGTTTGACATAACAACGAAAAGAAAAAAGAATATCAATTAGAAATTTAGGAAATTTCAAGTTACATCAATGTAACAAAAGAGAAAATCATGCTTACAAGCTTAGGATCAAAGTTCGAGATAACAGAATTTGTTGTGGTGTTCAAATCTTGGATGGTTTCAATCGGAAAGACGAAATCAAGGGCAGGAATTATTCGACACCACACTGAGATGTGAACATTCGATTCACAATCGAAAGGAAATACATGAACTCCTCAAGACATGAGGTCAACCATAACCTTATTAAAGACATGCGTACTTATAAGCGATCACTCATCTCAAGGGTTTCGAGTCAAGTAAATGGATTCAGTGATCGAGTCAAATCACCATTTACACTTTGCCTAGACAAAGTATCCCGAGATGTAGGAATTCCACCTATAGCATTGCATGTTCTTAGTTATGGGACACATCCTTAAGAAGACTTGAGAACCATAAGTAAAGGTTTAAAGTTTTTGATGACCATTCGGTTTAGATTCCCAATATCTTTGGGTATATTAAGATCCATGTTCACGTTGGTCAAGATATAGAAATAGTTACATGAAACGCTCAACGTATAACGGTGTTTAAACGTAAGAGTTGAAATGTAGGATAGGTTCAATATTTAACAGAAACATTATGTATGATAAGAATGAAGAGATACCAGTTCAAAGAATCAAAGATTTTTAAGATACAAAGAGGGTGGTTCCATTTGGTAACGCATTACCATTTGGAATCGTTGACACGTCAAGGTAAATTGACCCATTTACCATAGAGACTTGTGTATGTTGACCATAGTTTATCACTCATCCCAGAAATCCCCAGGTAAGCATAACTGGTCTCTCAATGAGATTTATACGATATGCTTGCCTTAGCCCGAAGGCCTTATGCCAAGAAATCCAGAATACAGGTGTCTATGTGTCACACGAATTTCTTAGGTTCATGAAATCAAAACCTTGATGAGATTTTCATAGATTAGACATAGAGTCTAAGGAATTGAACCCACGACGATAAGTGTAGATTCCACATGTCGTTGAGAATAAGTTTAGGGAGTTCATTTGTCGGGGAGGGTCAAAGAGTCAAAGTTAAGTTTAGGGAGACAAGTAACTAAGTTTAAGCATACATAAGGAAATCCTATGCTAAGGCATCAAGTTGCACAAAAGGCATAGCATTATGTAGCATGCAGACAACATGTAAGCACAAAGGTATAAGGATCTTTCTATGAGGTTCATGCAACTATAGTCTAGGTCACCATTTCTAATAACCTAAATCCCTATAGTTATGGGCTCTGATATCAATCTGTCACACCCCAAATCTTGACGGCGGAAACGTCGAGATGTGAGGGTTACGATTGTTCACAGCCACATAACACTATTTATAAATTCCAAATATATTATTCATAAGTTTCATTAATAACATTACAAGTAAAAGTTTCAACAAAGAATACATCATGTACAAATGCTACAAATAATATGATCATCCATTTTATCTCTAGGTCCATTCCTAGATGTGCAAGCTTCAAAGAGTAGAACACATACTTGAGGTATTCCTGAAACATGTTAAAAATAAATGGTCAACATAAAAATGTTGGTGAGCATTCCATAGTTTTCAATACATAAGTATATAAAAGATGGCAATTCAAGTCATAAGTTAGTGAATAAAGTGATTAGGGATGTTATGAACAATGCAACAATCAAACCTCGACAAAGTTTTACAAGTCTCAAACGTTTACAAGATTATACGATCAGCTAAGTGTACTTGGATCAACCAAAGCAGGCTTGTCTTGCCCATAGATCTATGACTTCGCTGGGCTAGCAATAGTTAATGATTGTACATATAACGCCATAACATGGTAACCATGAAAGTTCAACTAACCACAACTTTACAAGATGAATTGCCATAGGTCTACAAGTCTCAAATAAGTTTACAAGTGCAATAGTATAAGTTAACATGTTTCGCCCCAAAGTGTGAAAATAAGAAAAAGGGGGTATGGAAATACTCACATGTTCAAATAAGTAAAGAACGACGATTAATAAGAGATATGATAAGCAACGCTCCAACGTAGTCTTTCACAAGTTACCTAAATATATATATTTTACAAGTTTAAGTTTAAATATACCCAGGTGATTGTTTGAATCAACAAAAATAAACGAAGAACAAGCCGCGGTCGTAGGTGCGCAAAGTACGACCAATCTTCAATGATAACCGAATTAAACTTGTGGGAAGCTTCTTTGGGTTATGATAATCGAAAGCCCTCAATCAATCGTGATCTATGATGTCCAGAAGATGTAGTTCGACTAGGTTGCAGGTTCACGATGAAGGTGATGTTCGAACTCGATGATTCTGTGTTTTTCTTGAGAGATTGATGATTCAGGAAGGTTTAGAGGACCGATTAGTTCCTTAGCCTTCCGTTATACCTAATCAATTTTATCAGTTTCAGCTCGAACGACTTCGTAGTTTAATTCAAGTGTTTCTATTCGAATTAATGAAAATTAAGCAGTTATATGTTCAATTGATTGAGGTGTTATGGTCGCAGTAATCATAGAAACGTTATGGCTTGATAATTACGATCATTTAACTCGAATTGAGTCGAAATCGGTTATGGTTTTTGAATGAGTTTCTTCGGTTTTATTCTCATGAGTCAAAGATCGAGTGAATCGCAATTAAACCGAGGGTTAAGGGTCGAAACGGGTACACGAGGGCTTTGGGATGGTTTAATTTGGTTGAACCCAATGGTTTGGGGGGTTTCGGGTTCGCCGGAGCACCACCGGACTGGTAGCCGGAGGCGTGACCGGGAAAACGGGGTGGGGGGTTTGGTGGTTTGGGTTTTTAAACAAATTTACATAAACGGTCCCTGTGGTTTCCAGTTTGATATTTCATGTGAAAACTTATGTTTTAAGTTTCTAAATGGTCAATAAAGCCCCCTAGACTTTTCTTTTTAAGTTTAATTAAATTTTACAAGTTGTTATTATCGATATTATTAGTATTATTCTTAGTTATTATAAGTATCATTATTATTATTATTATTATTATGATTACTATTATTATTATTAGTGTCATTATTATAATAATAATAATAGTTATTATTTTATTTAAGATTATTAACACCTTAAATTTTATAATAATAAACAACATTATAACACTTATAATGTTATTATTATTATATTAATTTGTTAATCATCAAATTTATTATTAAGTATAACAAACCACAAAATTTTAAAATGGCATAAAAAGCCCTTTTAAGATTTAACAAAGTTAACTTCTAAGTTAACAAAATTAAGAGATGTCACATAAAAGCCCATCACCATCCCCACGTACCCATTTTTGTATCCCCCTTTCTCTCTTCTCTCTCTCACACTTTTTGTGCACCCCTAAATAAACACCACCTCCAATGAGCCCATTGTCACACCCCCGCTAAAAGCGGAAACACGGGGATGTAACGAGACTGGGATCGTCATAACACATGGTAAGCGATAGAGAGCAATGTAAGTAAATGATGTCATGCGTGTCATGACGACACCCGACAACAAGGGGACTTGTGTCGTGTTTAGTCAATGTCCACAACACATAGCCATAAACAACATGATAATGATAACACATATACACATATGATGAAAATGTAAATGTTAATTCCCACAACCCGGGAACAAGTTTCAAAAGATGATAATTGTTTACAAGCGTTAACATTGTTCAAAATATTGTTTAACAAAACATGAGCTAAGTCCCAAAAATGCATCCTAGGGTCTCCACTAAGGCAGCACACCTAGATTCCTGGACTTGCGTGATCACCTGAAAAGATATGCTTAAAACGGTCAACAAAATTGTTGGTGAGCTCGCAGGTTTAAGTAATAAAAATGTGAGTGATGCTGTAATAGATAAGCGCGTCGGAATACCGTGAATACAGTTATTACACAAGTAAATATCACATGACATGAGCTTTGCAACCAAGCCTAGCGACGTACACAAAGAAATTGTCGGCATATATTCACCCAAGGGCCCGTTCCTGGCCACTGATGGTACCAACTAGTATACCATCGAACGAGGGTGGGGGTGTCAACCCAGTAGTACTACCAATACCTAACCGTCGGTTCCCACACTGGAATTAAATAGTTGCAAAGATAGAACCACACAGCAGACCCAAGCATGTATCAAATAGTACTTGCAACACAGTATCACGTTGATTCCTTGTATGTAAAATGTATGTAAGTTGTACAGCATAAAAATTGTGTAAGCATACTTTTCCCCCAATTTGTAAATAATTGAAATGTTGTATAAGCGTAAAAAGGGGCCACGAAACTCACTTGTTAGGTGGTAAGTATGTATGATCGTTGTATCCCAAATGTTGAATGCAAATAAACAGTCAAACACCTATTGACAGTTATTGTATGGCATTAATGATATGATATATGTATGAGCGCGCAATAATGAGGGGTCGGTTCGGGTCGTATCGGATGGGTCACGTACAACACACACAGACTGACACACGTACTAGATCTTATGTAGATCCACGTACAAGACATTGTTGCCACTAACGATGATGTTTAAGTAAAAGTATCGTTGTTATCGAAGAAACATTGAATAAGTGTCAATAGTTATAAGTCAATTTGGTCGTTCGAGAAGCGTTAGTTTACATTTGCTCAAAATAGTTTCTGTGCCCTTTCTCGTGTTGACTTTAATTTTCGTGGCCAAACAATGGCATTATTGTGTTAGTGTTACCTCGACACCACACGACATACTCACGCCACGCACAAGGGGTCAAACACAACAATTTCAGTCGCATACAAGGCCAGACGCACGACTCAACCTCCATTCGTGCGAATCAACCCTCAATCGTGCGAATCAGCTTCATTCGTACGATTGAGCCTTCATTCGTATGATTGGCCTTCAGTCGTACCACACAACACCCAAACGCACGACTCAACTTCCATGCGTACGAATCAACTTTCAATCGTGCGAATTAGCTACTTTCGTACGACTGAACCTTCATTCGTGCGATTGGACCCCAGTCGTGCGAATCACATTCATTCGCACACATTCAGTCGGTCACCTGACTCAATCGCACACAAACACTCAGTCGCATGACTCATTCACATACACTCATTCGCACGCATGACTCAATCGCACACAGACACTCAGTCGCACAACTCAGTCGCACGACATGCCTAGTCGCACAACTCAGTCGCGCGATTGACTCAGACGCATGATCCAGTCGCACGACCCACTCAGTCGCACGGCTCAATCGCATAGATGACCCAGTCGCCTGATCTGCAGAATCGCGACTGTGGTCGAGAGGAGCAGACCCCGAGCCGCTCTAAACATGGGTTTTACACCACAAGGACCTCCAGAAACACTCAACAAACATACCCAAGCATGAAACACAAGCAAAGAGACCTCACACGCACCCATACGACCTTGTGTGTTCGGGTTGAACCCGAACACCCGAAACCCTAGTTTGGACAGCCGTGAAAAGGCTAAGAAATGGACAACCAAAGACAACTACCTGTTAGAGAGGGGTAGTGTAGGCTGTAGACGGTGTCAAGACGAAGAAAACGAGACCTCTCGGGTCGAATTTGGTGCTAAGATGGTGATTTAGTGTGTGAAGAGGAGATGAAGATGAAGAAGATGGTGAAATGAAGATTAGGGCTGGAATATGGGTATTTATACCCAGCCCAAGTTTCCAAAATTACAAGTTTAGTCCCTGCACTTAACCCCCGAGTTTTCCCAAATTTTGTTCGGTTGAAAAACGACTTCGTTAGGTGTTTTATATTAATTGTAAAAGTATTTTTTTTAATGTTATTATGACTTAAGAAATGGTTATATTAAAACATTTATTATATTTATAAAATGATATATTTAGCGTTTTCAAAATGAAAGTTTTAAAGGTCTTTTTAAGGTTCACACACGGTTTAAAACGAATGCACACACACAACGATAGTATTGCACACATGATATCCACATAATGAGTCAAATAATGATGAGGAATAACCAAAAATAGAATAGATAACGGACAAACACGTCAATTGACGGACCTTAGAGTGACGGATGTCACAGTATCCCCCAGTTGAGAGAATTTCGTCCCGAAATTCAGCTGGAGTTAGGTCCAAGAGTGTCATCCTCGAAAAGATGTGGATATTTGAGTTTCATCTGATCTTCACGTTCCCATGTAAACTCTGGCCCTCGTTTTGAATTCCACCTTACGCGAACAATAGGTATCCTACTGCGCTTCAGTTGCTTGACCTTTCGATCCATGATCTCAATGGGTTCTTCAACAAAATGAAGCTTGTCATCAATCTTGATTTCCTCAATTGGCACGTGAAGGGATTCATCGGCCAAACATTTCTTGAGGTTTGACACGTGAAAAGTATCATGTACACCGCTAAGCTCTTGTGGCAACCTTAACCGGTAAGCCACTGGACCGATCCTTTCAGTGATCTCAAATGGTCCAACGTATCTTGGGGCTAACTTCCCTTTCTTTCCGAATCGAACGACTCCTTTCCAAGGGGAAACTTTGAGTAACACACGATCCCCAACATTGAATTCTAGAGGCTTCCGACGATTGTCGGCATAGCTCTTTTGGCGATCTCGCGCGGCTTTAAGTCGATCTTTGATTTGGAAAATCTTATCTGTTGTCTCTTGGATGATCTCTGGGCCTGTCAGTTGACTTTCACCAATTTCGGCCAAACATACGGGAGATCTGCATTTCCTTCCATACAACGCTTCAAATGGTGCGCATCCAATGCTTGTATGGTAGCTATTGTTGTAGGAGAACTCAATCAATGGCAGATGAGCATCCCAGCTACCTCCAAAATCAATTACACACGCTCTCAACATGTCTTCTAGCGTCTGTATAGTGCGTTCACTTTGGCCATCTGTTTGAGGGTGATAGGCTGTACTCATGTCTAACCGAGTACCCATCGCTTTCTGTAGCGTCTGCCAAAAACGTGAAGTGAATCTGCTGTCTCGGTCGGATATGATTGACACCGGCACCCCGTGCCGTGTCACGACCTCTTTGATGTACAATCTCGCCAACTTATCCATCTTGTAATCTTCTCGGATAGGCAAGAAATGTGCTGACTTCGTCATTCGATCAATAATGACCCATATCGAGTCATGACCGCTGTTTGTTCTAGGGAGTTTGGTGATGAAATCCATAGCTATGTTCTCCCATTTCCACTCAGGAATTTCAGGTTGCTGTAATAATCCCGATGGTTTTTGATGTTCAGCTTTGACTTTCGAACACGTCAAGCATTGACTGACGTATAAGGCAATGTCTTTCTTCATGCCTGGCCACCAGTATAGATCCTTAAGATCATGGTACATCTTGTCTGCACCAGGATGAATAGAATATCGCGTCTTGTGGGCTTCATCCATGACTAAGGTTCGAACACCTCCCCATTTGGGTACCCATATGCGATCCATGAAGTACTGAATGCCGTCATCCTTGCGAATCATCTGTTTATCTAACCCCCGGAACTCTTCTCCCGCGAGGTTTTCTTCTTTTAGTGCCTCACTCTGTGCGATTTGAATCTGAGCTTTTAAGTTGGTTTGGATGGTCAATCCCAACGCTCGTGCACGTAGTGGTTTCACACGTTCTTTACGGCTTAAGGCATCAGCCACCACGTTAGCTTTTCCCGGGTGATACCGGATTTCACAATCGTAGTCGCTAAGAAGCTCTACCCAACGTCGTTGGCGCATGTTGAGTTCCTTCTGATCCAGAATATGTTGAAGGCTTTTATGATCGGTGAAGATGATGCATTTGGTGCCATACAAGTAATGCCTCCAAATTTTGAGTGCAAATACTACAGCGCCCAACTCAAGATCATGAGTGGTGTAGTTCTTTTCGTGCACTTTAAGTTGTCGCGAAGCGTAGGCAATCACCTTATCCTTCTGCATTAGTACACATCCCAATCCTTGATGTGACGCGTCGCAGTAAACCACAAAATCATCTGTTCCGTCTGGGAGAGACAGTATCGGTGCGTTGCACAACTTCTCTTTCAACGTTTGGAACGCTTGCTCTTGTGCATATCCCCAGTCAAACTTCTTGTCTTTCTGAGTAAGCAGGGTTAACGGTTGCGCGATCTTTGAGAAATTCGCGATGAAGCGACGATAATAACCGGCCAATCCTAAGAATTGTCGTATCTCTGATGGTGTCTGGGGCGTGTCCCATTTCTTCACCGCTTCGATCTTGCCAGGATCTACGTGAATCCCGTCCTCATTAACCACATGGCCCAAAAACTTCACTTCTCGCAGCCAAAATTCACACTTTGAGAACTTGGCGAAAAGTTTCTCTTCGCGTAGCAGCTCCAGAATAGCCCGTAGATGTTCTACATGATCCTCCTTTGATCGGGAATAGATAAGTATATCGTCTATGAACACGATCACAAACTTATCCAAATAAGGTTTGCACACCCGATTCATTAGATCCATGAACACAGCTGGTGCGTTGGTCAACCCGAACGGCATGACCAAGAACTCATAGTGCCCATAACGAGTTCTGAACGCAGTCTTCGGTATGTCGTCCTCGAAAACCCTTAGCTGATGATAACCAGAACGAAGATCGATCTTTGAAAAATACGAAGCTCCTTGCAGCTGATCGAATAGATCGTCGATCCTGGGGAGAGGATATCGATTCTTCACCGTTAACTTGTTCAGTTCACGGTAATCGATGCACATACGGAACGATCCATCCTTCTTCTTGACAAATAGTACCGGCGCTCCCCACGGTGAATGACTTGGTCGAATGAAACCCTTCTCCAGTAGTTCCTGTAACTGACTAGACAACTCTTGCATCTCGGATGGCGCTAGTCGATAAGGCGTTTTCGCTACCGGTGTAGCTCCAGGAACCAACTCGATACGGAATTCCACCTGTCGCGGAGGAGGTAAACCAGACAAGTCATCTGGAAATACTTCTGGGTAATCCCGTACCACTGGAATATCCACCAGCTTCCTTTCCTCGTCTTTCTTTTCAACTACATGAGCCAGAAAAGCGTAGCACTGCTTTCGTAGACTCTGGCGTGCTTTCATGCAGGAAATCAACTTTAAGCTCTTACCCGGTCGTTCTCCTTGAACCTTGAGTACTTCCCCGTTTGGCATAGGGATACGTACTACTTTGTCTCGGCAGACAATCTCTGCTCCATTCTGCGACAACCAATCCATACCCACAATCACATCGAAGCTTCCTAACTCGAAGGGTATCAAATCTATGTCAAACGTATGATCCTCCAACGTCAACGACCACTTCCTAATAATCTCATTGGCCTGAGCAACCCTACCATTGGCCATTTCTACAGAGTAGCTAGTTTCTAGCCTACTAGGTCTCAAATCAAGTAATTGCACAAACTCAGAAGATATGAAACTATTGTCTGCTCCAGTATCAAATAATATAGATGCGAAGTGATGATTGAGTAAGTGCGTACCCGTGACAACATTTGGGTCCTGACGAGCATCATTAGCTCCAATGACGAATGCACGTCCCCGAGCTGCATTCCCTGAGTAGCCGGGCCTTGATTCCCAGCGATAGCCAACACCTGCTGCTGGTTATTCCCCTGTTGACCCGGTGCCCGATTCAGCCTGGGGCACATATTCCTGTAGTGATCTGGGCTCCCACACTCAAAGCAAGCCCTTGCATTCCCGGCGGGGTTAACCGCGTTGACGGGTGCTACAAGATTCGGTGTTGTTCTGCAATCTCTTGCCAAATGACCCGGGCGCTTACAGTTAGCGCACACCCGGCACTGCGTCCCTGGGGGATGATGATAATTGCACCTGTCACATTTGGGGTGCGGCCCCACATACTCTCTTCTGGCCTGAGACACGGCCACAAAATTCCTGGTCGGCTTAGACCTCTTCTCAAACCTTCCGGCACTCGACCGGCTCGACTCCCCAACATCCTTCCTCTTCTCGGCCCCTCGGCCCAAAACCCCTGTTCTAACCATCTCATCAGTCAGAGCGCCAGCTTTCAGAATTGCGCTCTGAATAGTAGGAGGAGCGGCTGCTGTAACCATCGCTCTAATTTGAGGCGCGAGTCCCCAAATGTACCTTTCGATTCTCTTTGATTCCGGCGTAACCAGATGTGGAACCAATCTTGCCAGCTCATGAAAACGATCAGTGTAAGCTGCATGCCCTGCCCCCACCATAGCATGATTCCAAACTCATGCTCCAGCTTCTGCATCTCATTGAGAGGGCAGTATTCCTCGGTGATCAAGGCTTTGAACTCGTCCCACGACATTTGCATCGCGGACTCTCTTCCTCGAGCTTGAATCTGAGTGTTCCACCAGGTTAGGGCTTTACCCTGTAGAGAACAAGTAGCATACTTGATCCTCTGGCTGTCGAGGCACTCACTGATGTCAATTACTGCCTCCATCTTTTCCACCACCTGGTTAGGGCTATCGCCCCACCTTTCCCATCGAATTCCCTTGGCTTACAAGCCACAAACTCCTTGTACGAGCATCCCCGACGAGCATTGACCACTCCCGTCTCGGTACCGGCAGTACCACCATTCCCGGTTTCCTGGTTGCTCTCGTTTCCAGTCGGGTTCCCGTTTCCCGTTTCAGTTTCTATCCCACCTTGGGCTCCATCATCGTTGCCACCATCCCCGTGAGGGTGGTGTTGTTGAAGTGCATCGCTCACTTGGGCCACGATAGTAGGAATCAGTGCGGCCAATTGCTGAGCGATCAGGGCTGCCATGTCGGCGTTCCCTGTTCCTTGACTGTTGCTGGCAGGAGCATCGTTTGTTCTTGGTGCTCTGCCTCTGCCTCGGCCTCTGCCCCTTGGGGCTTCACTCCCGCCACTACTGCTACGGGTGACTCTTCGAGGCGGCATGTTCTAATCATAAAAGAGGTAACATATAAACTTTAGTCACCATAAGATACAAATGTATTCCACTTATCAAGTTCCAATGTTCATGTTCCGGTCAGCCAGACCACCATGCAGCCCATTTCAAGCATATTCTCGGTATACCGGTGATGTTTATATATAGGGTTCCCCGCAGCGTTCCCACCACACCCACGATGTACCGAGAATGATGCCTGATCCGGTTACATGACATCCGACTCTCCTTTACATCATATCCATAATAATCCATCATAACAGTTGTATGTCCATGTATACAATCACGTTTAGTCTAGCGGAGGTTGTCTATTTCCTCATCTTTCGAGGTTTCAGACATATTCCTCCTCAGAGTTAATCTCAATGTCCAAGGTCAAGCGCAATAGTATGATCTGTGATGATCTCTTCGGGTTTACTACCCGGATCTGATAAACTAACTCGGCGCGCAGAGGGAACGGAAGAATCAATAGAAGCATCCCCATAAAAGAGTGAGCACAAGGGCTCTCTCATAGGGTGGAAAGATCACATAACAAGTAGATGAACAAATCAAGCAGCGAGGAACACATACACGAGATATAATATGCATACAGAGTCCTAGCATGCAGATCTACATGAAGGTTCCTAGGTTATAGTCTAGGTCAAGCGTATTGCCTAATTCTCTATAACCAATGGCTCTGATACCAATCTGTCACACCCCCGCTAAAAGCGGAAACACGGGGATGTAACGAGACCGGGATCGTCATAACACATGGTAAGCGATAGAGAGCAATGTAAGTAAATGATGACATGCGTGTCATGACGACACCCGACAACAAGGGGACTTGTGTCGTGTTTAGTCAATGTCCACAACACATAGCCATAAACAACATGATAATGATAACACATATACACATATGATGAAAATGTAAATGTTAATTCCCACAACCCGGGAACAAGTTTCAAAAGATGATAATTGTTTACAAGCGTTAACATTGTTCAAAATATTGTTTAACAAAACATGAGCTAAGTCCCAAAAATGCATCCTAGGGTCTCCACTAAGGCAGCACACCTAGATTCTGGACTTGCGTGATCACCTGAAAAGATATGCTTAAAACGGTCAACAAAATTGTTGGTGAGCTCGCAGGTTTAAGTAATAAAAATGTGAGTGATGCTGTAATAGATAAGCGCGTCGGAATACCGTGAATACAGTTATTACACAAGTAAATATCACATGACATGAGCTTTGCAACCAAGCCTAGCGACGTACACAAAGAAATTGTCGGCATATATTCACCCAAGGGCCCGTTCCTGGCCACTGATGGTACCAACTAGTATACCATCGAACGAGGGTGGGGGTGTCAACCCAGTAGTACTACCAATACCTAACCGTCGGTTCCCACACTGGAATTAAATAGTTGCAAAGATAGAACCACACAGCAGACCCAAGCATGTATCAAATAGTACTTGCAACACAGTATCACGTTGATTCCTTGTATGTAAAATGTATGTAAGTTGTACAGCATAAAAATTGTGTAAGCATACTTTTCCCCCAATTTGTAAATAATTGAAATGTTGTATAAGCGTAAAAAGGGGCCACGAAACTCACTTGTTAGGTGGTAAGTATGTATGATCGTTGTATCCCAAATGTTGAATGCAAATAAACAGTCAAACACCTATTGACAGTTATTGTATGGCATTAATGATATGATATATGTATGAGCGCGCAATAATGAGGGGTCGGTTCGGGTCGTATCGGATGGGTCACGTACAACACACACAGACTGACACACGTACTAGATCTTATGTAGATCCACGTACAAGACATTGTTGCCACTAACGATGATGTTTAAGTAAAAGTATCGTTGTTATCGAAGAAACATTGAATAAGTGTCAATAGTTATAAGTCAATTTGGTCGTTCGAGAAGCGTTAGTTTACATTTGCTCAAAATAGTTTCTGTGCCCTTTCTCGCGTTGACTTTAATTTTCGTGGCCAAACAATGGCATTATTGTGTTAGTGTTACCTCGACACCACACGACATACTCACGCCACGCACAAGGGGTCAAACACAACAATTTCAGTCGCATACAAGGCCAGACGCACGACTCAACCTCCATTCGTGCGAATCAACCCTCAATCGTGCGAATCAGCTTCATTCGTACGATTGAGCCTTCATTCGTATGATTGGCCTTCAGTCGTACCACACAACACCCAAACGCACGACTCAACTTCCATGCGTACGAATCAACTTTCAATCGTGCGAATTAGCTACTTTCGTACGACTGAACCTTCATTCGTGCGATTGGACCCCAGTCGTGCGAATCACATTCATTCGCACACATTCAGTCGGTCACCTGACTCAATCGCACACAAACACTCAGTCGCATGACTCATTCGCATACACTCATTCGCACGCATGACTCAATCGCACACAGACACTCAGTCGCACAACTCAGTCGCACGACATGCCTAGTCGCACAACTCAGTCGCGCGATTGACTCAGACGCATGATCCAGTCGCACGACCCACTCAGTCGCACGGCTCAATCGCATAGATGACCCAGTCGCCTGATCTGCAGAATCGCGACTGTGGTCGAGAGGAGCAGCCCCCGAGCCGCTCTAAACACGGGTTTTACACCACAAGGACCTCCAGAAACACTCAACAAACATACCCAAGCATGAAACACAAGCAAAGAGACCTCACACGCACCCATACGACCTTGTGTGTTCGGGTTGAACCCGAACACCCGAAACCCTAGTTTGGACAGCCGTGAAAAGGCTCAAAAATGGACAACCAAAGACAACTACCTGTTAGAGAGGGGTAGTGTAGGCTGTAGACGGTGTCAAGACGAAGAAAACGAGACCTCTCGGGTCGAATTTGGTGCTAAGATGGTGATTTAGTGTGTGAAGAGGAGATGAAGATGAAGAAGATGGTGAAATGAAGATTAGGGCTGGAATATGGGTATTTATACCCAGCCCAAGTTTCCAAAATTACAAGTTTAGTCCCTGCACTTAACCCCCGAGTTTTCCCAAATTTTGTTCGGTTGAAAAACGACTTCGTTAGGTGTTTTATATTAATTGTAAAAGTATATTTAATGTTATTATGACTTAAGAAATGGTTATATTAAAACATTTATTATATTTATAAAATGATATATTTAGCGTTTTCAAAATGAAAGTTTTATAGGTCTTTTTAAGGTTCACACACGGTTTAAAGACGAATGCACACACACAACGATAGTATTGCACACATGATATCCACATAATGAGTCAAATAATGATGAGGAATAACCAAAAATAGAATAGATAACGGACAAACACGTCAATTGACGGACCTTAGAGTGACGGATGTCACACCCATCCCTACCACCCTCGTGCATCGTCAACCACCTACACCCTCGACCATCACCAAAGTCGGCCACCACCCACCCACCATCAATAACCAATCTCTCTCTCTATATATATATATATATATATATATATATATATATATATATATATATATATATATATATATATATATATATATAACTTGCATAACTCATAACCTTTGACATGAATTGCTACTTGTAAACCGTTTAATATAATTATGTATATTAAACTTTGGAAACTCACCAACTTTCAAAGTTGATCCTTTATTTTTAACATGTTTCAGGAAATGCCCAAGCTTGAAGTTATCTTTTGAAGTTTGCTCACATCTAGGATTTGGACCTAGATAATTGAATAAATTGTTTTGGATTATTCTTCTTATGTTATGTTTGTCTTTTTATTTGAGACTTATGGTTGTAATTTACATTTGAAACTTATGATTATAATATTTTGATTAAATGATAGCGTTATGTGGCTGTGAACAATCTTAACTCTCACATCTCGACGATCCCGCCGTCAAGGTTGGGATGTGACACATGTGGATGTTGTCACATGGGTAGGTGGTTCATATATATTAGAATTATGTTTTTCTAATTTATTTTGGTTTCTTTGTTATTAGTTCATCTTTGATGATGAAAGTGTTTGTCTTCTAATGGCGATGGTTAAGGAGTTTAAGTGGTGGGGTATGATGGCGGTTGTTAGAGAAGGTGGTGCAGTTCGGTGGTGGTGGTGGTCCCGTGGAGAAGTTCGATAGTGGCGATGGGGCTTTGGTTTTGTGGTTGAAAAGCCACAATTTTAAGGAGGTTATGACGTTGATGTGGTGTTGGTGGTCGATGAGGGTGATGATCAAGAAAACGAGAGAGGAGGTGGTGAGGGTAGTAAGTGGCGATGGCCAGTGATGGTGGTGTTGTTTTTTGTCATGTTTTAAGTAAGCTTAAAAAAATGTTCCCTCCAGTTAATTTTAAGTTAATTACATAAATGGCCCCTATAACTATGTAAAGTTAATTTTGATCATTTTGCACTCATTTAACAAAAGTTTAATGGAGCTTAGTCTTAATAATTAAACATGTTACAATATTGAAAGCATAAAACCTAAATTTTTTTCTAAAAAAAATTATTACCGAAACCTGTTATTTGCGCCAAACCATAGGGACTTTAGACAATTTTAAAAACTTTTTGTTCCAAAACTCTTTTTTATTAACATAGAAAAAATAAATTTAAAATGTGTATATATATATATCTCAAAAAAGTATGATTTCTTCTATAATATTTAATTCTGAATAAATCTAAGTATTGATAACTATTAATTTATTTTAAAGACAATTTAACGGTTCACTCTTCTTACAAGTGAAAAATTCTTATTTTCACACACATTAAATCATTGATATCAATTTATCTTTCATATATTTTTTCTAACTTAAAAAAATAATTAAATACATTAATTTATATTTTTTCCAATAAGGTACACATTCAAACGGTTTCCAATCTCAGTATGTAAGTTTCAATTAGTTTAATGAGACATAATTATCTTATAACGCCTTTAATATTATCATACGTTAACTAAGCTTTAATTTCTTAACATTTAATTATACACGATCCCCCTTATAAAGGCCCTTTACCCTAACCCCTAGAACTCATTAAAAAATACATTATAAATTTATTTTTATAATTTCTTGACTTTGAAGAAATGATGGCTCGAAGCATGATCATGTTTGGTTTGATTATGATCATCGTGGTTTCATTGTCAAAACATGTAAACGCGCAAGTGAATTGTGGTGATGTAATTTTAAAGTTGATGAATTGCGAGTCTTTCTTGTTTGGAAACTCGAACGGCCCTAGCCCACAGTGTTGTGCTAGTGCAGAAGACTTGGTGCAAGCAGCTAACGCTTCAAGAGATGTTCTTAGAGGTACTTGCCATTGTCTCAAGAATGCGATCCAGACAATCCCGGTTAACCTCACTAATGCGGCTCAGCTCACTCCGTTATGCCATCTCAATCTCAACGTCCCCATTAGTCCATCGGTTGACTGTGACTCGTTATGAAGTTTATGGTTTCGATATTTGATTTTTTTAAATAGTAGTAACATATTATAGAGCGTAACAAAAGTTTGTCTTGTTTCTTAAAATAATAAATTTAAGTAAACTCTTTATTTGGTGGAAGTGTACAAGACCATTAGTAAGTTAGTACAAAAACAGATTACATGAAATAAAAGAAATACATGTTAGCATGTAATAGGATTAGACTAGTGTCTTCAACAACATATTTTATTTTATATATATAGTATGTAATATGTTAGTATAATTACTTGTATACAAGTTGATTAAAAAATGTTCATCCAAGCCTTCCAACACTTACACATCCATTCTAGCATACAAAATATATGCAGAAAACAATTTATAAGATACAAATGCACAAAATAGTATACAAGGAATCTTGATTCCTAAATGCCACGTCAGTATCACTCCACCAATCATAGAACGCACCAGATAGCCCACGTGGCAATAGAGTAAAATCTTAACTCCAGGATGACACCTTTGGTTGCTTTGACAAACAGTAATATACGAATTGGCACCACACTCAGGAAGGCCAAGCAGAGAATACAGCAGAATCTTGATTACTGAGCAACCAATTACACGATGCCTAGTGGAGCTAAGCGGATGATGCTACACGTCGATTTCAATCAAGCCAGTACTACACGTTGAGAAACACACACGTTACTTACATTAAACCCACTATCAATACCGATTTCTGTATTTTTCTCGAGCAAAACTTGAAAAGCAAACTACTTGGAATGGGGTCGAAAAGAATCGGTCATGAGAAACCGATTGTTTTGTTTAGTAACCATAGTGTGAGTGACATTTCGATTGCAAAGATGGTGTGCAATGATGTCCTATCCAGCATGAATCCGAATACAGTGATCCCGGCTCTGTTGTTCTCAAAATAAGTCACTGCAAGAAACCAAAAAAACTCTATTTTAAAATCAGACAGTCTAATCACAAAAAAAGATACTTGATAGCTGTTGTCTATGGGTCTTTGGATCTGCAACTAAACTAGATGTGCATAACAGGGTGGAACAGGTTCAGTCAAAACAGGTCGGGTCGGGTAGTACCCACCTGCAATCGCTTTTCTATTCACTTCTTAAAACTTCACGTATGATTAGAACAGCAGATTATTAATTTGGTCAAAATGGGTCGGGTCAGATTATTATAAAAGAATTCTAGGATTTATAGTTCAGGTATTTACAGTTAAAAAACAATTGAAATGACCTTTTACCCATTTGAGCAGTTCCGGTATTTAGACCCAAAGGTAACATAAATCAAATCAACCCATATATAGGTAAACAGGTTAGATTTCCCTACTTTAGTTTAAACTTACTATTGCAACTCACCTAAGGCCTGTCTCTTCTGGTATGAGATTGTATCCCTATAAATTGGAAACATTTTTGTATTATCTAATTCATCTTCATCTCCTTCATCCATATCTGAATCCATATGCGCATTGAATTGGTAGTTAGCCCGATCAGAAATGTTACCCTCCGGGGTCTCTTCAGTGGTGCCCACATCATCAAATGAATCAATGGTAGCACATGTATGCCATTTGGCTGCCAAACTTGTCACAGATTGAGCTTTATGTGTGATCTTTGCAGCACTCCGTAGGCAAATGAATAAACCGCTCACAAGCGTCATGGAGCACAGCTGCAACACAATCATAATCCAAAACTTAAGTGTGACCTCATTGGCAAATTCTTTTTATGGGAACATATTTATGCTAAATAAAAATTGTTGTCTTCTTTTGACTTTTAGATATGATTTGAAAACCATAAAATTACATTACAATGATAATATATATTTTCAAATAAACTATTTTTAGGAGAACATTTTGAGTATAATTTGCGTGACTTTAAACCCGCATGACCTGTTCATACCCCTTCCATTCATCTAACTTTTCAAAATATGACCCATATAAAAATCAACCCGCTTTACCCACAAACGGGTCGAAGTGGCTAGGGGCCACCTCTAGTTCTAAGTATCAACACCAAACACTAATAATAAAGTGAAATTACCGCAAGTTCTCCAGCAGTGGAAATATTTACAAGTGAGCCTGTCTCAGTTGTAACAAGCAGAGAGGCAAACTGACTGACAGTAACCAGGACCAAAGTAGACAAAATAAAAGCACGAAACCTGTGGCTAATAATACGAAGAGTTCTTCTAATAGCAAGGTGTTCCATCAATATCAAACCAACATCTGCTTGCTTTTCAAACACTTTAGCAAAATCCTCTAACCTAAGTATTTGCAGATAACAGGTGAGTTTGAACAAAACACACACAAGATAGAAGAGTGATGTTCTGTATAACCAAGAAGACAAAAGCAGAGTACAAGCTAAGGTGTGGCTTAAGTAAATGTTGGAAATGTATGGTATTTGGTTTCCACCAGAACTGAACCACCATATCTTGTATGCACTGTCAGCAAGAAAACATGGAACAATGAATGAACACAGTAGCTTCATTGATCTCTGCATGCATAAAGAGTCAAGTGGTCAATATGTTAGTTTGACCAGCACCAAGAAAATAATCATGGGTTTGTCTCTCGAATTAAATACTTCTGTCTGATATACAAAAACAAACTATAGTGTCTTTTACTTTTACATCATGGATTCACAAGAAAATTGAAAAAGAAAGAAATAGATGTCTCAATCTCACGGGTCATATTCAACTTGACCCTTACCCACATCCATATGTTTACTGAGAAAGATGCATTTCACCCGTGAGTGACCCATTACCATAATTGACCCATTCGTTTTGTCATCAATTACTCCCATCTAAATGTTCAATCTGTATGACCGAAAATTAAAATCTTTTTTGTTACTTTTTTAGGGCAGCTAGCTTGTAAACCTACCCTTAAATCTACATTAATTTTCACCAAAGGACTAGAACTCTCAATCACTTAAGGAGGAACATAAAAATTACACACTTTTATACGCCTAGACTACAAGCCCTTTTGTCAGAGATTTACATACCATTTTAAATTTTAATTCGAACCAAAGCAGAATCAAAAAATTGGTCTCTTAAAGTATACACAATTAATAACTATGAACAGATATTATTCCAATTCTATTCTGTAAACCCTACAAGTTCCATTGAATTTTGGTGCAAATAGTATTTTGCTTAAGAAAAGTACCAAATTTGAAAATAGATTCCCAGATGTATTTAATATACCAAAAGTAGCATCATCTAGACCCCACGAAAACGATACCTTCGTCCCAAAACAAATACAAGTTCATCACGAAATCGAATAATCCATAAAAATTGTGAACCAAAATTCAAATCAATCAAATCACTGCCTACTTTCATAATCGTGAATTCTGGATTGTAATACACGTATATTCAATCATTAAAAAGATCTCCGACTTTTTAAGTAAAACCATCTAAAAATTGTTATCAAAATCATTAGGCCAAAATTACCAAGCATCATTGATTAAATCATCAAACATCTAAAACATTCAATTCTCAAACCTATTCACAGATTTACCTTCAAATTTTCACAGAACGAACAATTTGAAAATTGTCAAAATCATTGAGCCAAATTTACCTATGAATCTATGATCGTTGATTAAATCATCGAACTTCTAAACATTCAATTCTCAAACCTATTCACATATTAATCTTCAAAATTACAGAACAATTTAAGGAGCACGATGATGAGATTACGTAAATTCGACCTAAAACGAACTCAAATGAGATTAACTATGACGAATTTAGCCAAGAGATGTATATGTAACTCACATGAAGCTGATCGGAGTATCCATCACGAACTTTAGCACTAACATCCGACAACTTATCAAGGAACAGGAATCGCCGGAGACCGTATTTCCTTGCAAACGACGACAAGCTAATGAAGGAAAGTGTAGAGCAGATCGAGAGAGACAACTGGACGATCAAATCAAAGGGTCGTTGATGTCTGTGATCACAAGTGTTGCACTGATAGACGATATGTGACATGAGGGGAAGGGCGATGGTGAGGATGAAGAACATTAGCCATGAGAGAGCAGATCTCCAGGGGTTCGATTGATCGATGAAGATCCATGAGAAGCTTGTGGATTCAAGAGCGTTGATGATCCAGAAGTTTGACTTTGACTTTCGTTTGCTGTTGTTGGTGATCGACACTAGCGTCTCTCTGTCGTCAGCCATTGATGAATGATGAATGATGAATGATGAATGCTGAGGGTTGCAGACACAAGGTGAGGGATGCACGCTAATAATACAAGTTTGGATAAATAGTCTATGTTAAGCTTTATTAAAATGACGCTAAAACCCTCCATCTATTTATTTATACCCATGTCTTTAGAATATTATTTTTTTATGTTGTTTTAAAAAGAATATGGTTTTTGGCAATGTTTTGGAGACCGGATCGGACCAGCCGGTCCGACCGGGGATCGGTCAGGTGGCCGGTCCGGTCTGCTATGGTTCGGTTTTGGGTGGTCGGACCGGGAAACCGGATCGGTTCGGACCGGTTTTTGGTATTTTTTTTATTTTAATGGGTAAAAATGAGGTGTTAAACCATAAATTAATACGTTGGATATACAAATATAGTTAAATTTTATATATAACTATAAAATACATATATAAATCATATATAAATTATTTATATTTAATTACATATATAAATATAGTTAAATCCGGTCCAACCGGTCCGACCGGTCCGACCACCAAACCAGTAAGGCGTCCGGTTCGACGTCCGATCCGGTTCTGAAAGCATTGGTTTTTGGTGGTTTTTTACGAATTTCTTTGGTTTTTGGGTGTTTGTTTGAATCTATCCAACGTGGCACAAAAGAAATCAATTGGTTGCAAGTCAACCGTTAGATCTATAGATGGGGTTAGCGGATCATGTTAGTTCCGTAATTGGAACAAGCTTATACCTTTAAGCAAGTTAACAAAGTTAACGAGTGTAACTGCTGTTACTTTTTGCTGTTATAAAACCATATATCAGTGACTGACAATCACGATAGAGAATAATAAAACAAATTGTTCTTTTAGGTGTATCATGTCACAAAAACTATACAACCACTGTATTCAATATTACCACCCGCTAACCCAAACCCTTTTTAATCATATTTTACATATTAACATCATAACTTTTACATCCTTATTTAACCCGCTTATATATTATTACCCCTTAACACTTATATTAATAACAAAACTACTTCCATTTTCATCTTTTTTTACATGCATCTACATCATTAAAACCAAGTCTTATCACAAAATGTCCAACAAAAATATAATGGTGTCTTTTTGTTGTTTTGGTTGTTCTAGTGTTGTTAAGGATATAGTCAATCAATGAAGAGACGTATTAGATATTTTAAGAGTTTAGGTTGCTTTCATATGTAATTGTTGTAATGTTTTTTATATTTAATTTTTGTAAGGGTTTTTTAATTTTATGTTGTACTATTTTGTATGGTTTTTTTGAATCATAGAATCAATTAATATAATATTATCGTTGTGTTATAATATTTTTATAAAAAAATACATTGATGTTATTTTATGACAGTAATAATTAAGAAATATCAAGCATGACGATAAAATAAAAATAACAATAAAAACGACATTTGATTAAAAAAAATGTAGAATAGTAAATTAAAAAACTAGTAATGATGTCCTATACCACATTCGCGTCGTGTCCTATTTTGTTCAAGTTGTATGCATTTCCGCACAGGTTGATCTAGTACACTTGTATTGTATTAAGTAGGTTCTTCGTTATAATTAGTGGATGCATGTTGTGGGTGTTGATTCATTTGAAGTTTAAAGTTTAAGCATATTGGCGACAATTGCAAATAGTACAGTTGTGGTTTTCAGTTAAATCAGGGCATCAGAAATTACTAAACAATTAGAACTATTCTTGGGATAACTTAGGAGTCATGTTTCCAACAAGGGTGTAGACATCCTGCGAATTAAACACGTCTCATAAAGACATATTTGAACCAAAATCAATAAGTGAATACACAAATGAGTTGTTAGAATTTGAGGTACCCTCTTTGTATCTGAAAATAATTGTTAGCAATCTTGCAGAGTTTGTGAGGTGCCCTCCCTAAAAATTTAAGTACGCGCTTGAAAACTCTAAGGACGTGCATGAAAATTGGAGGTGTCCGGTTCATGAAAATTTCAAGAGTGTAAGCTTAAAAAGGGTATGTTGGGATATACGGAGCACGTCTTATGAAAGAAAGTTTGATAGTTCTATGGAGAAGATGAAAGAGACAAATAAAGAAGCATGACGATTGATGTGTATGGGTGTATATAGTTTTATGTTGATTTTCCACACCACTTGTTGATACATATGTTTCTAGTTTATGTGCTTAATGTAAAAGTCTGTCATGTCTTACACATATGTAATGAATGAGTTGAATGAAATATAATATGTGGTTGATGCTTATAATGTTTAATCTTTCATGGTATTATTGTGTGTTAAAGTATAATGAACTTACTATATAGGTTTGAGGTTGTTGTGCATAGTTCTTAGTCAATAATGATTGAGAAATGTGTTCAAACTTAGTCGTATGAGTCTCTTTCGAATGGACCATGCTTATGGACCATACGCATGAATACATCATGCTAATGAACCAGTCGCACGACTGAACCAGGCGACTGGATCAGTGGTACGAATGAGACATGAGATTGACTCAGGCGCACGACTGAACCTTCAGCCGTGCGTATGAATCAGTCGCATGAGTCAGTCGCACGACTGAACCATGCTAATGGTTCAGTCGCACGAATGAAGACTGCAAACCTATAAATACCACTTAATTCGTGGAAAAACGTAACTTTAGACACATACTCATAACCTAGCCGTCCAGAGCGTCCAGAAAGCCTATTCCAAGTTCATAGTTCGCATCTGATCGTTGTCTACTCGTTCTTAACGTCTCTTTAATCGTTAGATTGATCGGGATTGCGTTCTCACTGATTGGATCGCCAATCAAATAGGATTCCGCACTATTTGATCTGGTTTCACGCATTATCAGTTGGTATTCCGTACGTACACAGTCCTGACAAGTGGTATCAGAGCTTTGGCTTTTGATTTTGCATGTGATTCGATTAGTCTTGGTGTAAAAATCAAGTTTTTCATTCAAAAGAGTCACCTTTTTTAGTAAAACAGTGTTTTCGACTCTCCAGGTCTCAAAGTTTATGTTTTTCGGCATACGGCAGATTAGGGTTCTTGAAAAATCGTGTTTTGTGTCCAAGTGTCAAAAACATTCGATTTTGCAAAAACAACAGCCTTCAGTCGCACGATTAGCTCAATCGCACGACTGAACTCAATCGCACACCCCATTCGTACGATTGAACTCAGTCGCTCACTCATTCGTACGACTGAACAACTCCATTCGCTTGTCTCCAATCGCACACTCCATACGTACGACTGAATCCCAGTCGCAACCTTCATTCGCACGACTGATCCAATCGCACGATTGAATTCATTCGCACCCTTCATTCGCACGAGTGACCCATACACATTGCTCATTCGCACGATTGAAGTTGTCTTGTTCTCAAAGTTCAAAGTTAATACAAATGGAAGATCAGTTTTTAGCGTTTACTGCCGGGAAAGACTCACGCATCCAGAACCTTCTACTTCTGGAGAATGAGGTTGGAAATCACAATAAACCGCCTAAGCTTATAACGTTGGATGACTATCCACAATGGAAACAGCGGTTCGAGATCTATCTAAATGGAGTAGATCCCAATCTTTGGGAATCCATTGAGACAGGTTATAGTATGCCAGTCGGTGCTGATGGTGTTAAGCTAACTTTGGGAGGTATGACTGACAGCCAGAAAGTTAAGTACAATGCTGAAAAGAAGGTGTATGCCCTGTTGACTCAGTCGATACCAAAAGATATATTTCATCAGTTTTCTGAGAACAAACAGGCAAAGAAGTTATGGGAAGCTTTGGAGAAAAGGTATGATGGGAATGCATCGTTGAAAGCTTTGAAGGCAAAGGCTCTAAAGAAGGAGTTTGACAACTTCTCTTCAATGGGAAAAGAAAGCTTGGATGATGTTATCGACAGGTTCTACCATCTGATGAGTGAACTGCACACTCATGGGGTTACAACGTCTATGGAAGATAAGGTGTCAAGTTTTGCAGATGGTTTTCCAGAGAAATGGGACTCGTTTGTGTCTAATCTGAGACAGAACAATATTTTGTCAAAGTTGGATATAAATGACTTCATATTGAAGTTGAGAGAGGAAGAACTAAGGATGAAATACAAGTCTCAGAAAGGATCCTACGACCAGAATCCTTCACTTTATAACTCAACTCCCAATCCAACCCGTTCAGGAGCACCACTTCAAACTGCCTTTGTGTCTAGTTCAGCAGCTCCTTCCCAATCCACTGCTTCAGGATCAGAAACGTCAGGGTCGTCTTGCACCCAATATATAGTACCTGAAGCCAATGCTACTAAGTTGAAGACCGAGAATCTCGGTAATATCACAGTGGAAGTTGCAAAGGAGCATATGGATCTTCTAGCAGCTGTTGTCCATTCCTATGATGGTCTAGTTGCAGGGAAGATTGGTAATTGTCATCTTGCAGATGAAGACTACGAGCAGGTTGACGAGAACGAGCTGGAAAGAATGGATATCATGTGGGCTCTAGCTAGTGCAGTTAGACGAGCTAAAAAGTTTGTCAAGAAGACAGGGCAAAATCTAGTAGCCACGAAAGATACGACTTTTGGTTTCGACAAAACCAAGGTCACCTGCTTCAATTGTGGTGAAAAGGGGCATTTCAAACGTGAATGTGTAAAGCCCAAGAAAACAGGTAACGGAAATCCGTTCTCAACCTTCAACCGTCAAGACAAAGACATGGTTGGAACTAGTTCTTCAAGTAAAGAGACTAAGGCACTAACTGCTCAAGATGATGAAGGACAAGACTGGTCTTTTCGTTTTGTCTCTCCTGGAGAATCAAACATTGCTTGTGTCGAAGCATTGGATGATGGGTCTGCCAGTGAAGGTGATATTGCAGCTGAGCAAGTTTTGTCAGATTCAGAAGAAGTTGTGAATGTGGTAAATCACCTGATTGAAGAAGAACTCAGAACGACATGTTCAGAATCTCCAGCATCCGAAGAGTCTAATTCTGGATTGATGGCTGATTCATCTGAATCTTCACAGGTAAGTACAAAAGATCAACTTTTTGAAAAACATGCTTGTAATGAATGTAACAAATTTAGAGAAAGCATTGATCTTAAGTTTGCTAGGTTATTAGACCACAATGATAGCTTAGTAAATGATTTACAACTGTGCACAGAAGCTAATCGGATTTTAAAACAAAACGAGTGCAGTTATAGAGAGAAAATAGAACTTTTAAATAAACAACTAAGGGAAACCGAGGTTGTTGCTTTTAATCAAGCAAATGATATAAAGTTTTATTTAAACTCTTTGGAAGAAACAAAGAAAGAAAAAGCAGTTTTAGAAGTCGAGGTAAATTCTTTAAAACAAAAACTGCATAGTTGGACCAGTTCCTCTCACATAGTTCAAAACTTAGTGAAAGAACGGAACAATGGGGAAGGGTTGGGTTACAAAGTAGTTCCACCACCACATGAGATCCTGTTAAATACAAAATGTAGACCTGTAAATAACAACCCAATTAAGGATCATGTGGTGTCCACTCCTCTGGTTAGTGATCCGGATTCCACGGGTAAACCGGTGAATTCTGTCACTAAACAGAAGGAGGCTACTTTGAAATCTAAAGGTAAGATGCCTATTGTAAATTTGGATGAACAATTTGAAAAGGTTAATGTAAAGTCAGGTTCAAACATGTCTATTTCTGAACCCAAAACGACCAAACCAGTTAACCAACCACGTGCTTCACGTCAAAGTCCAAATAAACAAAAGGCTAAGGATGTTAAAAACGTTCAAACAATGAATTTTGTTAAAGAAGCCAAAACATCTAAACGAGAAGTGTCCAAACCCAATCAGACTCAAGTCACCTGTTTCACACTCAACTCCACAGAAACAGTTCCTCAACATGTAGAAAGGAGATCATGCTACAGTTGTGGAAAGAGAGGACACATTTCTTCTAACTGTCCTTATTATCAGACTCCCAGACAGAAAATTGAACTTTATGATACTAAACCAAGTTCTTTTAAAAGGAGTTCTATTACTCCACCAAAGAGAATTAATGAACCTAAAGTTCAAACTGTAAGCCAGTCGTCTGTTTATCACAAACAGGCCTTACACAAAACTGGCTTATGGAAAGAAAAGTCAAGTCCATTGTCTGATAATGAGAACAATAAGAAGAATGATATGCCCTCACCCTCAAATGGACAGTGGGTTGAGTTATGATGTGTGATTCCTCCGGGTCACCAAGCCAGTTAAGGCTTGGGTCCCAAACCTAAACTGATCATTTCCTTTTAATGTGCAGGGTGTCCGTTACAGTGCTATCACAAATACCTGGATTGTTGATAAAGGGGCGTCTAGGCACATGACCGGGAACCTGTCTCTCCTTTTCAATGTCAAACAAATTAAAGGGGGACATGTATCATTTGCTGGAAATAAAGGAGGATACATCACTGCTCAAGGCGAAGTGGGAAACCAGAAAGTTAAGTTTGATAAGGTCAACTACGTTCAACAACTACAGAATAACTTGCTTTCAGTCTCCCAGATCTGTGACAAAGGATTCAAAGTTGTTTTTACAACAAGAAGTGCTATGTATTGAAGAAGGATTACATTATCCCGGAGGACAAAATCTTAATGTCAGCTTCAAGATATAATGACTTATATGTCTTGGATCTATCAAAAGCCTCCACAACCGATCATAAAGTTCAATGCTTCTTGTCAAAGGCAACAGAGAAGGACTCAATCTCCTGGCATAGGAGAATGGGACACATCAATCCACGGAAGATGAATCATCTGATCCAGAATGATTTAGTGAATGGAGTAAATGTCAAGAATTTTCAACTTCCGGATTTTTGTGTAGCGTGTAAGAAAGGTAAACAGACCAAGAAGTCTCACAAGGCAAAGAAAGTTAATTCCATTGACCTGCCTCTCGAACTTCTACACATGGATCTGTTTGGTCCTGTCAGCACAAAAAGCATCGCTGGTGATTTGTACTGTTATGTAGTCACTGATGATTACTCAAGATTCTCTTGGGTGATGTTTCTGAAATCCAAATCAGAGACATTTGAATCCTTCAAACAGTTGGTAACTACATTGGAATCACTCTACAAGCTGAAAGTGAGACAGATTCGATCAGACAACGGCACGGAGTTCAAGAACCAGTGGATGGAGGCGTTCTGCAAAGAGAAAGGAATTGTACACCAGTTCACATCTGCCTACACTCCACAAATGAACGGAGTTGCTGAACGAAAGAACAGGAGCTTGATAGAGACAACAAGAACGATGCTAGCCGACTCGAAACTGCCTATCCAATTTTGGAACGAGGCAGTTGCCAATGCATGTTACACCCTCAATCGAGTCTTAGTGGTCAAACGACATGGGAAAACGTGTTATGAGCTGCTCCAGCGACGTAAACCCAACTTGGAGTATCTAGAACCGTTTGGCGCACCGTGCATGCTGCTGAAGAAAACTCAGACTGGGAAGTTTAGTGAGAAGGCAGAAGAAGGGATCTTTCTAGGATACAATATACCAAACAAGAGAGTTTATAACAACTCAACAGGTCAGGTAGAAGTGTGGTGCAACGTTGATGTTCAGAGATACACCACCCCCCTGCTGGAAAGGGACCCTCATTCTTCTTCGACTATGATGGATTCTTTAAGTCCTTCAACATCCCTCCCTCCCTTCCTGATGATGAGTTATCGACCAGAATGATGTACGATGTCTTAAACACACCGTCACTAGACTCGACAACATCAGTTCCACAAGGTGATCTTCTAGTCCTTTAGGGGAGCACTTGATGTAAGCGACTCCTCCTCTGACGATGAAGTAGTGGAGACTGAACAGGTGGACCAGGAGGAATAGGTTCCTGCTACAGAAGTACACAAGCATCAAATCCTGATGTCTCTGACACTTCGGAACTCCTACACCAACAGCTTTAGATACTGAAGCTTTCATAATCTGGCTAATGAGGTACTGTTCCCACCACTCCTGGATCCCGAATAAATGTTTATCATCCTTTGGAAAATGTCATTGGGGATGTCAATCGGGAGTACAGACACGAAATCAGCTTTACTCAGCTGATTATGCCTCAGTCATGGAAAAGGCTATCTTCACGACGGTGCTTATCAATGTTTTGTGTCTCAATTTGAGCCAAATATGTTAGTGAAGCATTAAACGATGAGGCATGGGTAAGTGCGATGCAAGAAGAACTCCTACAGTTCAAGAAGCTAGGAGTATGGACCCTTGTGGACAGACCAAAAGGTGCTAAGGTGATTGGCACAAAATGGGTCTTGAAGTGCAAGAAAGATGACCAAGGGGTCATAATTCGGAATAAGGCTCGACTTGTGGTTCAAGGATTTAGACAAGTCGAAGGCATTGATTATAATGAAGTGTTTGCACCCGTGGCTAGAATGGAAGCAATCCGTATTTTCCTAGCCTATGCATCTTACATGAAGATTAAAGTTTATCAACTAGATGTAAAGAGTGCGTTCCTTCATGGGGAAATTCGTGAGACAGTATACGTCAGTCAACCCGAAGGATTTGAGGATCCTTATCATCGGGACAGAGTTTACAAGCTGGATAAGGCTCTCTACGGGCTCCATCAAGCCCCTAGAGCATGGTATGAAAAACTCTCCACTCATCTAGTGAAACACGGTTTCGCAGAGGAGTTATTGATTGTACACTGTTCATCAAAGAAAAGGATGGCGACTTACTGCTAGTACAGATTTATGTTGATGACATAATCTTCGGTTCCAGAAACGAAGAGTTATGTAAAGAATTTGAATCTGTCATGAAAGCAGAATTTGAGATGAGTGCAATGGGGGAGATGAAGTTTTTCCTAGGATTACAGGTGGATCAGACACCAAAAGGAATCTTCCTGCATCAAACCAAATATGTAGGGGACATCCTCAGTCGGTTTGACATGGAGAATGCTTCAGCTGCTGGAACTCCACTTGCCACAAACCACGATGTGGCACCCGACGAAAATGGTGATCTGGTTGATGCTACAATGTATAGAGGAATGATCGGATCCCTTATGTATCTCACAACGTCACGTCCTGATATCATGTACGCGACGTGTCTTTGTTCCAGATATCAGGCGAAACCGAAAGTCAACCATCTCATAGGTGTTAAAAGGATTTTTCGCTATCTGAAGGGTACTCCAACACTCGAGTTGTGGTATCCTCATGACGATGATTTTGAGCTTACAGCGTATAGTGACTCGGATTATGGTGGTTGCAAGATGAATTACAAGTCAACTTCTGCAGGATGTCAATTCTTTGGGAGAAGGTTAGTCACCTGGCAGTGTAAGAAGCAGACATCGGTTGCTCTGTCAACTTGTGAAGCTGAATACGTTGTTGCTGCAAGTTGCTGTTCGCAGATCATTTGGATTCAACAGCAAATGCGCGACTATGGTTTGCAATTCTCTAACACTCCTATTTTTGTTGATAACTCTGCTGCTATTGCTGTCACCAAAAATCCAGTCCAACATCCTAAAACTAAACACATCGGAATTAAGTATCACTTTATACGTGACTGTTTTGAAAAGCAATTAATCGATGTGGATAAAATAAATACGGATTTTCAACGTGCCGGCCTACAAAAAAACATTTGATAAACCGAGGTTTTTATATTTATTAGAGGTTAATGGCGTGAAAAAGAAAAGTGATGTGATTCAAGAGGAAGAAAGTGCATAGTCCGACATGTTTTTATTTTCTTTTGTTTTATTTTATTTTCTGGTTTATTAAAATCCAAAAACACAAAAAGATTTTCGGTTTTAGAATTTTAGGGGGGAATAGTTTAATTAGTATTAAATTCGTGCAGTATTTAATTACTTAAAAAAACAAAAAAAACGGGAGGAGGGCAGCTTAGCTAAATGAAATGAAATCAAATCTGTGATTCTGATTCAACGCTAAATGAAAATGATAGTACACAGGGAACAGATTGTTTAGAACTTTAAAAGTTTTAAATGATTAAGATGCAAAGTTCAAAGTATAAGTTGAGAAGTCTAAGCAAAATAAAAGGAAAAATGATAGTAAAACTAGTATGCTACTAAGGTAACATAGAGAAAGTAGACCTAGAGGTTGCTAGTTCATTATATGATGTGTCGATAGATTCAACACAATAGATGAGTAGACCTCATTGGTGACTTAAATTCAAACTAAATTGTTCAACTTGCTGTGGGTTCCCATCTTATCCCTGGTTAACACAATCAACGTAGTTCCAATAAGGGGTGACGAGCAAATAAACGCCACAAATGTGTGCGGATGACCATAAAAAAAGCAAAGCACATGAAAAAAATTTGTTAAGCGCAATCAAGCTAATGAAAAATGTTGTTGGTGCGTTACGTGCAAAAAGAAAGAAAAATGCTATCACAAGAAGATAGGTTGTGTGCCTCTCTGCTGTGCGATGGCACTGACCTGAGGATAAGCATAACCTAAATATTCTAGAATTCATTGTTGTTTGCGCCTCTCTGCTGTGCGATGGCACTGACCTGAGGCTTGGCATCTCTTTGAAAGCTCTTAGAATAGTTTCTTCTTGTCAAAATACCCGTACACCTCTCACAAATCTCCTGAGGAACGTTGGTTACCATATAAGCGTGGGATCCACAAATGCTTGTTGAAATAATTAAACTTAAATCATCACCAATGTGTGTCAAAAATCAGTGTATGGATTTAAGAGGACAAGTATACTGACAATCATCATGAGCTGCAGTTCTCGAAAGTCAAAATCATTGTGTGCATCTTATAGCTCTAGTATGATTTCCTAAAATTGCTATTGACTCTCGGTCAAAACAAGAATCTAGCATCAAAATGTTTTATCAAAATGTCCCAAATGATTCTGATATACCTGTATGATTCCATACTGAATCGTACCAGAAATGATAAAATAGAATTGAAGCTGTGCTGTCCAGGAAGTAAAATCGGTTAGAAGTACTCTAATAGGTTTAAATCCATCTCCAATCAAAAAATACAAAAATATGTCCTGTTATGTTTTTAAATTTCTAGTTGTTTTTATTTATTATTTTTAGTCATTTGGTAGGTAAAAGTCGGACTATACATCTGGATTCAACCTGTAAATCACTCACTAAAATGGGTCACGTCTGAGGTGACCAATCGGGTTTTAAATTTTAAAGGATCACGTCTGAGGTGATCACATAAGGTTTAAGTTAAAAGGATCACGTTTGAGGTGATCAAATAGTTTTTCAAATTAAAAAGGTCATGTCTGAGATGATCAACGGTCATAACGTCTTATCAATAGTTAAAATGTTAAGTGTTTGAAAGTGCATAAGGTCAAACTCATAAGTATGAGCCATTCGCACGACTGGACCATGAGTATGGACCAGTCGCGCGAATGGATCATACGTATGAGCCCAATCGCACGACTGAACCACACGTATGGATCAGACGTACGATTGGACCATAAGCATGGGTCAGTCCATGCGATTGGATCACCTGAATGAACCAATCGCACAAATGGAGATGACCGACTGAGTCAGTCGCAACGACTAGATGTGACCGACTGAGCCAGTCGCACGACTGAGCCCTAGTCGCACGAATGAAGCGTGCGAATAGGTCCAGTCGCACGACTGAAGGCAAACCTAGTATAAATAGAAGGGAGTCGGTCGCATACACTCACCAACCCTAAATCGCTCTCTATTCGTACGACTACACCTCCACTCTGCCAAAATTTCGTTTGAGCGTTCTTGACCTATTCTTGTTGATTCTAATGTTACTACTTGCATCTACAGGTAATGTGCGAAGATACCGACATCAATGTTTCATTAAATCAAGCCCTAATTGACTGGAATTTTTCAAAACAAGAACCAAGACTAAGTTGTCATAATAAACCAATAAGATGGACTAAACCGCGAACTTAAAGAGCATTAGGTGTTATTGTGAGCGTTTGCGAGTCTAATGAGCCAAACCACAACGTTTAACATCGAGTTTAGCCTAAGTTTTGAATTTAAAGTGAAAAAACAGAGAGTGATGCGAATGGACACGCTGATGAACTTCAATCGCACGACTGAGCTGAGCGAATGGCTCAATCGCACGAATGAACCATGCGTATGAGTTCAGTCGCACGACTGGTTCAACCGCATGGGATAGCATACGACTAAGCTCAGTCGCAAGCTCAATCGTACGAATGAGCTCAATCGCACGACTAAGACTCAGTCGCACTGTCCATTCGCACGACTGAATAGATTGATTCAAGTTCATTAAATTCAAATGTCATTCACTTACAAACATTCTAACGTTTATGTGTCTTGTGTACAGCAACATGGCTAGTAGATGGACGATGAGCACGAAGCACAACATATGTGCTCATCTTGACGTTACATCCCGGAACGCTTCTGAGTTCGCGGGGATTATTACCTTTCTACGGAGATCGAGGATCTTCAAGGCTATCTCGACACCGTGCACGCCATACAGATCGATTCAGCAGGCTTTCTGGGAAAGCGCTGTTGTAGACAGGTCCTCTGAGCCGCACTGTATTCGGAGTTCCATTTTTGGACAAGATATTGAGATCAGCTAGGATGATATAAGGAGGTTTTGGAGTTTGGAGAGGACGGAGACTGCCCGGGGATGTTTTCTCAGGATCAAGTACGCTGGGGACATTAACGCTGGTGTGCTCAACAAGAGCAATATGTGTCCCCAGTTCAAGTACTTGGCGCACGTGATCCTCAAGTGCATTGCCTCGAGGAAAGGGGGTTTTGATGAGATGTCCGATCAAATCCAGAATGCATACGTTGCTCTGGTACTGAACCATCCGTTCAGTTTCTCTCGGATGATCTTCATTTACATGGTCGAGAATATAGAGGCCAAGGGGAAGGAAGGCTTCTGCATGTACCCTCGTTTCCTTCAGATGATTATAGACCAGAAGCTTCCTTTGCTGCCAAAGGAGAGTGATGATGCGGTGACCCTTGAGGTTATGGATGACACCACCCTTGGTAGGATGAAGGTGTACCAGGGCAAGCAGGTGAAGCCCCCGGTGAGACGATTGTTTGGGCATCTGGCCCGGGAGGATTACGTGGCGCCCGCTCGCAAGAAGTGGCGTCACGATGACAGTGATTCGGATTCTGAGCCTATTGTTCTACCCACCGACGACGATGATGACGATGACAGTGGTGATGGTGGAGATACAGGCCCCACTCCATCTAGGGCCACTGCCACTGATATACCATCTCCACCACCCACCCAGGGTGGAACTGAGAGTGCGGCATTCCACCAAGACTTCCGGCCTGATGAGGAGGAAGAGTCGGATGAGGAGCCTCTGGTGAGGACAGTGGGCAGCAAGGTTGTTGCCACTGAGAGAGGTATTGCGGCGGTTGGTGGACGCCAGGGCGAGTCCAGGGATGCTGCTACTACTGATACTGATCCATCATACATCCCTGATCATCCTATCAGCCAAGGGGGAGCATCCTCTTCCAAAGGCTCAAGGAAGAAGAGGATGGCTCTGCCCCACGACATGAAGGGCAAGAGGAGAAGGTTTACACTGATCACCACCACGACCACAACCACCACTACCTCTACCACAGCTACCCCTCCACTACCACACCTCACTACCACTACCACACCTCCTACTACCACTACCATACCTCCTACCACCACCACCACGGCCACCCCATCACCATCCACTCCTATACCACCTCCCATATTCACCACATCCACCACCACCACCACCACCCAACGAGCCGGGACATCTTCTCAGGTCCCAATAAGCCATGGATCCACTCTACCCTCTATCGGGTTAGAGGAGCAGCTAGCGAATCTCAACCGGATTGTGCTAAAGCTGCTTGCTACAGACGAGCAGAGAGCTGCACAGCTAAATCAGCTGATGGAGCTCAATGCTACTCAGGCGGAGGAGATTACCGAGCTCAGGGAGCTGAATGCTCAGTCGGTGAAGAGGATTGAGGATTTGGAGGCCAAGAACAAGAAGCTTATGCTAAGGCTCAAAGGATCCAAAGATGAGCCTCTAAAGATCAGGGAAGGTGATGATGATGATGATGATTCTGATGAAGAGGTGAAGGTGATGATGTGAAGAAGTGAAGAAGTGAGTAGAAAAGTGAGTAGAAAGGAGAAAGGGGAAGATGATGATGAAGAAGGTGATGCTGCTGCATCAGCTTCCACTCAGGCTCGAGAGAGACGCTCCAAGAAAGCTCAAGATCAGGGAGCCTCATCTTCAGCTCCTCCTGCTGAAGAGTTGACAGATAAAGACAAAAGTAATGACTAGATGTTTATGTATTTAAAAACTTTTGTACTTGAATCTTGTATTACATTTATGTAATTAATGTTTATCTAATGTTTAAATGTCTTGATTAATTACTAATGATTGATGTGTTAAATGTTTAAATCAAGCAGATCAAACATCACAGCAAGATGAATATGATGTTGCTCCCCTGCAGCAAATCAAGTCTCAATTCACCATGATTCTTGATTTGCAAGGGATAGTCAGACGGTCGGAGAGCTACACTCCCGAAGAAGGAGAGAAATTATTCACGATCTGACCGATGAGCAACTCGCTGAGATGTTCAGACTGAATCTAGATGAGCTTGTCAAAGACGCTCCAGAGGTAGATGTCATTAGTGATGATGAGCTGAACGATGTTGATGAAATAGAGATTGAGGATGTCACGTCTGAACACTATCCAGAGTACACTGACCGAGAGGGCAATGTGATCCCCAACTTGGGTGAGACTCTCGGCAGTGCTACATATGAAAAGCTTGATAAAATGAAAAGGAAAAGGATAAGGTTGAAATGAAAGCCCCAAGCCTCGGATGCAGATGTTGATATAAGGAAGGCTGAATGGGCGGCTTGTTTTGCTGAAATAAGAGCCCAACGCAAAGCTCCAAAGCAAAATGCCTACACCAAACTCTACAAAGTCAAGAAACATCAGAAGGTGTCTGGCAAGATCATAGCGTGGGCGTATTTTGAGGATCTAAACGTTTATGCTGTAAAAAGAGAGAAGGGAATAGAGTACTTCAGGTATCCTCATGACCTGAAGACTCTACCAGGCTTTGAGCTCAACCGACTGGCATGCTTGAATCTGTTGTATGCTGATCCTAGAAAGATGTCAGGTGGTTTGAGGCTGCTCTAAAGAAAGAATACCACACCAGATACGTAAAATTCAGACCTCAACAACCGAAGAGGTTTGTTTGCAAGTCTGAGGTGGATCCCATATCTGGAAAGCCTAAAGTAGTGTTGAAGTGGAGTCCCCGCGCATGATGTCAAAAATTCCCTTACGGGAAATGCCTCAGGACTTCACTCCACATTTCAAATGGTGGTATTATGACTGGAGGACGGGTGAATGAAGCGGTCATAGTCTAAAAAGAGAGGGCAAAATGGAAACTATCAGGGTATTTGACCCAATGTGGCTTACCAACTTGTCAGCTAAAGATGTCTACACTCTATACAAGTGGCCACTTTCTATGACGCGCAGGATATTGTACAAGCTCTCCAATTCCAGAATGTGATACGGCTCTGCTTTGCATATGAAATACACGCAGGAGTCACAACAGAGGAGAAGTACAAGAAGTTTGAAGAGCATATGAAGGATGTCAGACGTTAAAGTAAACTAGGTCCAAGGGGGAGTTTGTTGATACATATGTTCCTAGTTATGTGCTTAATGTAAAAGTCTGTCATGTCTTACACACATGTAATGAATGAGTTGAATAAAATATAATATGTGGTTGATGCTTATAATGTTTAATCTTTCATGGTATTATTGTGTGTTAAAGTATAATGAACTTACTATAGGTTTGAGGTTGTTGTGCATAGTTCTTAGTCAATAATGATTGAGAAATGTGTTCAAACTTAGTCGTATGAGTCTTCATGCGAATGGACCATGCTTATGGACCATACGCATGAATACATCATGCTAATGAACTAGTCGCACGACTGAACCAGACGACTGGTTCAGTCGTACGAATGAGACATGAGATTGACTCAGCCGCACGACTGAACCTTCAGTCATGCGTATGAATCAGTCGCATGAGTCAGTCGCATGAATGAAGACTGCAAACCTATAAATACCACTTAATTCGTGGAAAAACGTAACTTTAGACACATACTCATAACCTAGCCGTCCAGAGCGTCCAGAAAGCCTATTCCAAGTTCATAGTTCGCATCTGATCGTTGTCTACTTGTTCTTAACGTTTCTTTAATCGTTAGATTGATCGGGATTGCGTTCTCACTAATTGGATCGCCAATCAAATAGGATTCTACACTATTTATCTGGTTTCACGCATTATCAGTTGGTATTTCATACGTACACGGTCCTAACACCACTTGATTTAAAATTTATAGAAATGAATTTTACCTCAAAAATAAACCTCACACAAATAGGCAAGTGTACCTATCGTATATGTAGTATAGCTTTAGGAAAAAACAAGTATCGATAGAAGGGCACGGTAGCTACTGGTAATAAACTTTTGCTACTATTTAGCCGACAAATATAGATGATTTAGTATGTTTGTATTTAAACTAAAAAAAATATATAAATAATATAGATGGAAATCATGAAAGATAATCAAGTAAAGTTAATGTTCACTTAAACTTTAAATTCACCTAGCCAAACAATGCAACATAGACAAACTCATGATAAAATCAATTTATACATATGTAACATGAAAATAAACTAGACCCCCATCAATGCTACTAATCATATGACTCTTTATAAAGTTAAACGATGTTAACATAGTAACCACCTAAAATCATTTCAAGATAATACAATGATATAGTTATATATATATAAATAAGGACTAAATTCTAACAAGGTAAGTGCACAAGTTGTTATTTCAAAGTATTAACATATATAAAATCTAAGTTAACTATTTACTAACATACACAAATACTTGTTAAAGATAAGTGCATAAGTTGTTCTTTCAAAGTATTCACTTGATTAATCAAAACTAAGTACAAATAGTTACAATCAGCAGATACACAAGTGACTTAACAAGCTTACCTCTACTATACAAGTATAAGGGTTTTATACTATAAAATCTATTCAATAAGAATAAACTATTCTATGTTCAGAAGGTATAGCAAGACAGACAATCGGTACATTAGAGTTACTCAGCTTCAGTACTATGTTGTCTCCAAAAGGCAGAATATAGCAACCGTTGATACAGATAGTATTGGCTTGTGTAACAGCTGATCAGCAGCTTATGCAGTTCAGTACTGATCAGAAGCAGTCGATCAGTAGCACATTAGGTAAATGTTGATCGGCAGTGGTTCAGCATATGCTGATTGGTAGTCATTCGGCATATTCTGATCGGCAGTTGATTCAGCACTTGACAGAATTCAGCAGTTGATGGCCAGTGCTGAATTCTTGATTTTTTAGTAGCTCCATCCTCTTCATAGATCAATAAGTTCTTCCTAGGATAATGCTACCAAAACTTTATCTTTCCCTCTAGCATCCTGATCAGAAGTAGTTCCTACATGTATCCTATTCTGTCTCTTAAGCGGTTTTCAAGAGTCAGATTGACCAAGTTTTTCATGTTGTGTTGAGATAGTCTAAGGAGGTCATACTCCTTAGCTTCATTTTTTCTAGAACCAGCATAGGTAAGACAGAAAATGTTGGTTGAGGAATTATAGCTCCAATGTGTAATTGGGCCATGAATGCTCAAAGGAGTCACATGCAGAACATCTTTTTCTTTGTCTCCACCTTATTATGCTCAACCTTGTTTTCAAACTTACTTTAGAATGGAGGCCATGGATTTGTACTTTTCTAGCATGCCTACATACTTTGAGATCAAAGTGAATATACTCTTTAATTCTTCAAGGTTAAGGTTCAATACTTTCGGCTCATTTAGAAAGAAAGACTTAGACTTATTCTTTCTTTCAATAAAGATTCTCTCACTTTCAAGTCATGCCCTTATTTGATAATGGTTGTATCATCATCCTCTGAGTCTTCCTCTTTCTTAGATTCTGAGAGTTCTTCTTCTTGCTCTGGATTGTCTAAGCCATGTCTTACTCTTTCAGCAGTAGTGGTGATGATCACTTCATCTACCAAATCATCAAACTAGCTTTGGGATGGAGATTCAGCTATTTCAGGAGCTTGTTGGACTATTGGAGAAACATGCTTAGTAGTTTGAGCAGGTTGAGAAGTAGTAGGAGGTGATTGTGGTTGAGTGTTAGGGGCAAGTTAGGCAGATGGGGTGGATTCAGTAGCTTCATACTCTTGCATTTTTCTTCTTTGTTCATAAGCGTGCCTTGACTTTTCTAGATGTGATTTGTAAATTCTTATCGACACCTTTTCCACTTCCTTTGCCTCAGAATCATTGTTGGGGTTCCTTAGTCTCAATCTGGTTAGGTCAGTTATCTCAAACTTGTTGAAGCACACAAGTTGGTTTTTTGAGTAAGCCATCCTTCTAGCTGTTGATGTAGTTATGAAATAGGCATCTCTCTTCTGGTCATATTCCCACTCCACTATTAGATCATAATTTGATAGTGGAGTTTTTGTGATCTCTTCACGAGCATCAGCTTTGACTAAGGATAGTACTTTTTGCAGCAACATTTTGGATTTCTCATTCTTACATCTAAAATGCTGAATTACTCAGCAATTTGCTCTAGGATGTCAAGGGGCAGATCAAGTACTTCATTTTCATGGTCATAATACATGATCTCTCAATTTGCCTTCTTGACAGCAAATTTTTTCATCAAGGAGACATACCCAGCACCCAAAATTTGGTTCATTTAAGTATCTTCTCCTCTACTTCTGGTTCAATAACCCTTGCCTTTACAACTCTTTTAGGCACAATCTTCTTTTTAGCAAGGATGGAGATTGGTTGAGTCATTGGAGGTGGTAGATTTAGAGTCAGGAGATGCTAGAGGCTTAGTCGGCAAATGGGAAGACATCTGAACAGTTTTCTTTGTTCTGGTTTGTTGTCTTTACTATTGCTTCCTAGCTTCTTCAAACTTTTAGAGCTCTCCAGCTGTAATATTTTGTTTGATTCCTCTAATATTCAGATCAAGAGTAGCATACTCATTGGTCTTACTATTTACCAGAGAAGCCATAGTATTTGAGGAACGTCTTCATCTGTTGCTTATCTTTGAACTCTTGCTTGACTTTTTCTGCTTACTTCCTCTTTAATTTAGCTCTCCTTCTTCTAGCCAACTCTGCTAATTTCTCTATTTCAGCATTAGTTACAGCTATCAGTTTTGATTTCATCTCAACAATACTCCATTCCATGACCTCTTTGAAATTGAATCCTTTCAACTCAAGTTGAGCTGCCAGGAGACATTACTCTTGATCATTCTTTTCTAATTTCTGAGTGAAGGCTATTGGTATGGATTTGACAGTTATGGGAACTGGAGCTTACTGAGTGGTTGCCCTTTGATTGCTTTCGGTAGTTGGCCTAGACAACTTAGCCAATCTCTGGAGATTTTCCTTAGCATCTTTGGGCTCATCTTCCCCCTTTTTGGTAGCATCATCTGAGATTTCAGATGACACTAAATGGGTAGAGGAAGGCACTTCCAAAGGTTCTTGTGGTGCTGATAGTTGAAGACTTAGGATGATAGATTGTTGAAGGTCAAGGTCTATTTGAAGTGATTTAACTTTGTGTTCAAAATCCATTGCCCTGCCTGCTGATTGCTAAAGAGTTGTAAGTTGTTGTTCTAGTGAAGTAACTCTTGCAGCTTGATGTTGGAGAGTCTACAGGACCGGTGAAGGGGGTCAATGCAACAGTTTCATAGTGTTAGGAGAGAGTTATAATACTTAGTAGATCAAATAGGAAACTGGCTTATTATGAAACAAAGAAAACAAGTAAAATAACAGAACAAGAACACAATAATATGGTTTTCAAGAATGATGTATATTGCTCTCTAGTTTCTTTTAAAAAATATTACAAGGCTTAAAATCAAATGACAAGTACTTGAGATATTTTATACTACATCCTACAGTCGGTCATACTTTGAAGGCCAACTGAAACACTAATCTAGACAACAAGATCAATGTAAAGTCAAAAGGCATATTGCCTTTTGACTAGTGACTATGATATGTCATAGCTCACATCCTTATCTAATACAAAAAGGATAAAAGTACAAGAGTAAAAAGTTATAGACTCAAAACTATAATCTACAGTTGACAAAAGTAAGGACTTTTCACCAACTCATATAAATTGGTGAGTTTTCAGAGGTAGTAGCGAAAAATGGTCCAACTTTTATCAAAAGTGATTCAGAAAAAGCATGTTTTCTCTTTCTTTGGAAGAAATCAGTCTCTTGGTTTCGGAAGACTTTGTCTTTGAAGCTTTAGAAGACTTCTATAAGAATTTCTATAAGTCTGATGTAGCCAAAATATCCAAAGTCTCTCTGCATGCATGCACTAAAGAACAGAAGTAGAAATGCTTCGGAAGTTTTACACCATGCACTAGAAATATTCTAAGTGTAAAATCTTCCAAAGCCAAGACCAACATCTTCCGAAGCCAAAAATGAAGTCTTCGAAGCTTCAAAGACAAAGTCTTCCGAAGCCAAAGAGTGAAGACAGATTTCTTCTAAAGACTTTTAGAGATATGTCTTTATCTGATGTACTTTACCATAAAGCTGGACCACCTTTTCGCTGTTAATCTGTAAAGTCACCAACTTACATGAGTTGGTGAAAGGTTATTGCTTTTGGTAACTATACATTGAGGTCTTGAGTCCATGCTTTCTACTTTATGTACTTTTATCCTTTTTGTAATATATTAGGATGTGAGTTATGGCATGTCATAATCACAAGTCAAAAGGCAGATCTGCCCTTTGACTCTACATTTAATTTTGTAGTTGTCTAGTCAATTATATCCAGCTGGCCTTCAAAGTATGGCCGGCTGTAGGATGTAGTACAAAGTATCTCAAGTACTTGTAACTTCATATCGATGCTTTGTAACTTGTAATAGAACTTGAGAAGCAATATATAGCATTCTTGAAAACCAAATACTTGTGTTTTTTTGCAATCTTGTTCTGTCTCATGTTTACTTGTGTTCTTATCAACTTTCATTAACAAGTTAACCAGTTCCCTATTTGATCTGTTAAGTGTTCTAAGCAACTCTCCTTATTGTGTTGTTGTGTTGTAACTGCATACCATTCACCGGTCCTGCATTTGGTATCAGAGCATTTCAGGCTCTTGATATAAGATCTCACCATCTTAAGATCCCTCACACACACAAAATACTTAACAACTCAAATGGCAGCTATAACCAAAGCTGATATGGAAACTGGAACTATGACAAAGTCTCCACTGATCACTCCTGAAGACTTTGATACTTGGTGTCAAAGAATGGAAGGCTTCATCAAGTCTCAAGACTCCAGGATGTGGGACTCTGTTGTTGAAGGATCTTACATACTAAGCACCACTTCTGCTACTGGTTGTGGTATGATTCCTAAGGTTGTGGCTGATTACTCTGAAGCAGATAGAAAGAGAATAGAGATTGATCAGAAAGCCATAACAGCCCTTCAAACTGCTCTTCCAAACTCCATCTACAGAGGCTTCAAGAAGTGCAAAACTACCAAGCAACTATGGGAAGCACTGAAGCTGATGTATGAGGGGTCTACTGAAGCAAAGGAGAACAAGAAGGATCTCCTGAAGCAGCAGTTTGAAAACTTCACCTTCAAGGCAGGTGAAACCATGACTCAATAATACTTCAGGTATGTTGAGATTGTGGATACTCTAATAGATGTTGGAGTAACTCTTGAGAACAGGCACATTGTAAGGAAGTTTATGTCCTCTCTTCCTAGACAATGGACACATTATCGTGTTGTTATCAAGAGGACTGAGAACCTTAAGACTCTTACTCTCACAAAGTTGTATGGTATTCTTAGTGGCTACCAGATGGAGATGAACATGCAAAACTCATCTGTTAACTCCAGCAATCAACTGAGTCCAGCCCTCCATGTGGTTGAAAGGGAAAGCATTAAACCACAGCAGCATCTTATATGCTTCCCTGACAACTCACAAAAGGGCCCTTTCATCACCTTCCCAGAGACTCCAAGGGAAAGCTACACTCAAGGAAGTCCTTTCCAAGAGACAAGTTCTTCTCATGCTTTTGTCTCTGCTGATGAAACCTCTGGCAACTTTCTCTTCACCTTTAAAGACTTGGACTGTATCCATCCAGATGATCTGGAGTACATGGAGATAGTCCAGCAGATGGCTTTTATCACTCACAGAGCCAAGAAGTTCTACAAGAGGACAGGGAGAAAGTTTCCAAGCAATGCAACCAGTGGAAAGTTTGGGCTGGACAAAAGCAAAGTAAAGTGTTACAACTGTAACCAGATGGGATACTTTGCAAAAGAGTGTAAGGCACCAAGGAAAAATGGTGGCCAAGCACAAACCAGACCAAACTACACTGAGAAAGCCCCCCAGAATGAAAAGCCAAAGCAGCAAGCTGCAGTTGCTGTTGAAGAAGGAGGCTTTGACTGGAGCTTTTAGGTGGAAGATGCATCTCAAAACCAAGCACTCATGGCAGACCACAATGAAGCCAAGGTATTGGAACATCTTTGTACTCCTGAATGCATTGCTAAAGTTAATAGATACAGGTCCTATAATTTAGAAACGAGATCTGATCTTGAGTCCTTAAATATCTTAAAAGCTAATTTTAAAAGAGCTGAAAATGATTATAAACTAAAGATAGAGGACTTAGAGAAAACCATTTCAAGTCTTAAAAATGAGCATACAAACTACAGGACTCAGATCAAAGATCTCATTACTAAATTAACTGAATGCCAGGCTGAGCTTGTGATCAGCAAAGCCAAGGCAGAAAATTGTGTTCTTGAAGAAGAGACCTTCAAGAACATAATATCCTCATCCTTGCATGCAAAAGTTTGTTACCAAAATAAGCAGGGACTAGGATCTTGTGAGATAGATCCTCCACACACAATCTTGTTTGTAAGATCTCTTAGGTGTGGAACTTGTGAAGATGAGCTTCCCCTCATAGATCCTGTGACTTAAGAGGATGAAGAGGATATGGTGGAGAATGGCTCTGAGAAGAGTGAAGAAGAGCATTCTAAGAAGGGTCACCATCCCTCTGAGGAGAGTAAAGCAGTTCGGATGACCAAGTAAAGAAGAAAGAACTTGATCCGGAAGGCCAAAAGAAAGTCCAAAAAGGCTCAAGAGATCAAAGCCACCTTTAATTCTGCACAGAAACAAGTATTCATCTCTGCAGGATTTGAAGTGGTAAAGGTTGAAGACACAAACTTGAACTCCATCAACAAGAGTTCTAGTTCATGTCCAAATCATCTCATCATCAAGAAGAAGGCTGATCAGTTGTGTATTACTGTTGTACAACCTGAACCATCCAGCTCCAAAGGTAGTTCTAACCCCACAAGAACTACCACAGCATCTGCAAAGGTGAAGATGGAGAAAGAAAGTGATCAAGTTCAGCCTTGTTCATAAAGAAAAACTCCTAGAAGGAAAAAAATAGGTTGTGTTATGTGTGGGAGTACTTCTCATCTTGCTAAGGATTGTGTTTACAATCCAAAGAGTACTCTCCACATGACCAAGAAAGAAACTTCTAAGAGTTTGGAGAAGAAGAAGCAAGCTTCGGAAGGAAAATCTGTTTCCTTCGGAAGCTCCAAAATGAAGAAGAAGACAAGTGGAAACTTGCCTTGGAAGAATATTTGGTCTCGGAAGAAAGGAATACTTCTGAAGCACTGAAGCCTGCTGCAGTGAAAGTAAGATCTTCCAAAGGTCCAGTCATCAAAACTTCCAAAGTTATCAAAACTTTCGAAGTATTAAAGGTCAAGTCTAAGCTTCCAAAGGTGGTATGGAAGTCAAAAAAAGACCAAGTGGCTGAAAGTTCTTCATCAACATCAGCAAATGATCCTTCTAGCATGACTATAGGATCAATTACTGTTGCATTGTCTTCAACTTCTTTTGATGAGCCCAAGACCAATGAGGCTTGGGTTTCCAAATGTAACTAATTATCTCTTTTGTGCAGGAACAGCTCAAGACAAACAGAAATGTATAGATCATTGATAGTGGCTGTTCCAGGCACATGACAGGTAATAGGTCACTACTCCAAAAGTTTGAAAGAATTGATAGAGGACCAGTTGCTTTTGAAGGAGATGCAGGAGGTTACAAGACTGGAAGGGGCAAGGTCACAAATGGTAAGCTCAGCATTGAAAAGGTAAACTTTGTCAAGGAGCTTAGGTACAATCTTCTGAGTGTATCCCAATTTTGTGATTAGAGTCATAACGTGCTCTTCACTGAGCATGAGTGCATTGTTCTCAGGCCCGGGGTGGTCATTCCTCATGAGCACATCTTGCTCAGAGCCCCCAGGAAAGGGAACATGTACAAGATGGACTTGCAAGAAACATCTCCCTCAGGAGAAGTTTCATGCTTTCTATCTAAAGCAAATAATGATGAATCTTTCCTCTAGCATAAAAGAATGTGTCATGTAAACTTTAAAAACATGAATAAATTAATTAAGAATGATTTGATAACTGGAATACCAAAGAAAGAGTTTACAAGTGATGACCATTATGTTGCATGCCTGAAAGGAAAGCAACACAAGGTATCTCACAAGCCAAAGGAAAGAAATTCCATCATTAATCCCCTACACTTATTACATATAGATCTCGTTGGCCCCACCAGTATAATGAGTCTAGGAAGGACCTCTTATTGTTGGTGATCACAAATGATTTTACAAGATTCACTTGGGTCTTCTTTCTTAGAACTAAGGATGAGACCCTTGAGATTCTGAAGAATTTCATCTTAAAGATTGAGAATCAATGTGATCACAAGGTCAAAACCATAAGATGTGATCAAGGAGTGAATTCAAGAATCAAATCCTTGATTGTGATGAAAAAGGTATTACAAGATAATATAGTGCTCCCAGGACTCCTCAGCAAAATGGTGTTGCTGAGAGGAGAAACAGGACACTAATTGAAGCTGCAAGAACTATGTTGTCTGACTCTAAACTGCCCATCACCTTCTAGGTAGAGGCAGTGAACATGCTTGCTATGTGCAAAACAGAGTTTTAGTGGTAAAGACACATGGTAAGACTCCTTATGAACTTTGGCACAAGAGAAAACCCTTCATTGGTTTTCTCAGGTCATTTGGATGTCCTTGCACCATCTTGAATACCAATGATCAAATTGCCAAGTTTGCTGAGAAATCAGATGATGGACACTTTATTGGATACTCTTCTCAAGCTAAAGCTTATGGGTATACAGTCTCAGAACTAGAGTAGTTGAGGAATCAGCCAATATGACTTTAAATGAGCACACTTCCTGTAACATCTCGTATTTTGTTAACTTAAAAGGTTAACTTCGTTAAGTTTTAAAAGGACCTTTTATGTCATTTTGAAACCTTGAGGACCTATTATGGTTGATAATTAATAACAATGGCATTAAAAGGGTTGTAATGTTGTTTAAACACTTAAAGTGATTTTAATCTTAAAAATGATAATTATTATTATTACAACAATAATAATAACAATTATAATAATGACACTAATAATAATAATATTAGTGATAATAATAACAATAATAGTCATAACAACAAGATTAATAAAAATAATTATAATGAGTGTTAATCTTTGAAAATAATACAAGTTTCTATTATCTTAAAACTTGAAATTAATAAGTTATACATAAAATGATAACATTTAAAATTTCAGGGTTTAATTTGTAATTTAATTTTAAAACTAAAACAAAACATTAAAACCCAGTTGACAACTTTGAAAACCACAGGGACCAAAGGTGTATTTTATCAAACCCAACCCCCCACCCTTTCTCTCTCCCCGTATTTCCGGTCGCCGGCCGGCAAGGTCCGGCGCGGCGCCGGCAACCTCCAAATCCCCCTGAAACCCCCAAAATTTTAACCCAAATCGATCCAAATCGGTTCGTATGCATGATTCGAGCATGAACGTACTTAATAATTGAGGTTAAAACATCGGTTACCACTCAATCAAGTGCATAACCGAAACATCTTAAATCCATAGTCGTTTGGTCATTAAACGCTCATAATAATCAAATTAACTTCACCAAATCGACCGAATATCAATTACTAAACTGCTTGAACTCTCGATTTCATCTGAAACCCACACAAACATCAAGTTCGACCACCACCCCATTCGCGACCTGCAACACTGTCGTTATCCATGTTCTGAGCTCTAATAACCCGAATTGACAGAGGGCTTTTGATTAACTTCGGCCATACAAGCTTTCTGCAAAATTAATTTGATTGACATTAACGTTTGTGTAACAAACCGACTTCAACATAGTCGCGATTTCGTTCCATGGTATTCATCAATCTCGTCTTCAATCCAGGTAATTAGGTACATAAACAATCTCGATTTAACATAGGGAATCAAAGCCCTATGTTTATTATTGTTATCATTATCGAATTCGAGACCAATTTGAGGCAACCGCAATCTAGGGTTCTTCAAGGAATTTGGGGATTTTCATTGGAATCTATTTTAGAATTTAAAACCAGGTTTTAACAAATCTGGGCTTTAGCCCAACTGGTAACAACAATCATATTCCACACAAGGGACCCGGGTTCGAACCCGGGCTCCCTCAAATTGTTTTTAACTATTGAATTTTTAGTCATTTCAACTTGTATAAAATATTAATACATTGTTTAGTTAAAATAAAAATCATTTTGTTAATAAAAAAATATTTCAGAAATTATTAAATTGATTCTTTTTAAAGATTTTAAAACTTAAATTCTTAAATTTATTTATTTGTTTTAAACAATAATAAATGTTATAAAAAATATTATTAATTCTTTTACGTAATTTAAATATTATAAATATATTATAGCTCAAACTTAGATCAGTTCAAAATCCTTTAAATCTATATGTTATATATACTTTAAATAATTATGTAGATAATTAATCATTATCTAATCATCTAACCATGTTATATCATATTAATAAATCTATTCCTTAATTTTTATTTAAATTCTTGAAACTAAAATAATTTTCTATTATTTCTTCACTCTTATTTTAAGGTTTTGGATATTATTATACATTTATAAAAATCGTTAAAGGTTTAAAACTTTATGAAATGATTTAAATAATTTTTAAGTTATTTCACAAGTCATTTAAATAAGTATTCAATTACCTACATCAAATGTTAAATAATTAATTATTAAGTTAATTACTTTTCTTACATATTATACTAATCTCTATTAAATCAATAAATAAGTTTATTGAATCATACACTTCTCAATTGGTTGTTCCATCTTCATTGAACCAAATCAACTGCATTACTTTATTTTATTTATTTATTTACTTAACCCCAAATTCCAATTGAAACCCTAGCTCACGTTTATTCGTTAATCTTACCCTTAAACTTAACCTTGATATATATATATATATATATATATGTTAGGTGCCTTGTAATGGATACGTTGGATTGTCTTTTAATCACTTATATCATCTTGTAGTGCCTATATCTATGTGAGTTTTTCCTTGTCCCCTTTTTATAATTTCACACTTATTTGGGGTGAAACATGATGCTTATATTACATACACGTTTAAACATTTGAGACTTGTAATGCACATGCAATTCTACTCATTATTTGGTCATGGTTATTTGTGTTTGTAAGTGTTTATATGAGATACATAATTTGTTTACAATCATTAACTATTGCTAGCCTGGCGACGTCTTAGATCTTTGGGCCTGACAAGCCTATTTGGTGCTAAAGTCGAGGTATTGCCGACTCCTAGGGGCCGTACGCTTGTGCACTAGGGAACCAAATACACTTAGCCAATCTTTTATACTTGTAATCAAGTCGAGGTTTGGTTGTAACGATATGTGTTCTATAACCTTACTAGCTTATAACCTATGACATGAATTGCTACTTGTAACCATTTTCATATTATGTATGAAAACCTTGGAAACTCACCAACTATTTATAGTTGACCTTTTATTTTTATCATGTTTCAGGAAAACCCCCAAGTTTTGAAGTGAACTTATGTTGCTGGCATATTCTAGGACTTGGACCTAGTTAATAAACAAAATGATTATGTTTGTTATTTCATGTTGAAACTTATTTCATTATTGAGACTTATACTTGTAATGTAATTTTGAAACTTATAAATAATACCTTTGGATTTAATAATAGCGTTATGTGGCTGTGAACAATCTTAACCCTCACATCTCGACGTTTCCGCCGTCAAGGTTGGGGTGTGACAGATTGGTATCAGAGCCCATAACTATAGGGATTTAGGTTATTAGAAATGGTGACCTAGACTATAGTTGCATGAACCTCATAGAAATATCATTATACTTTGTGATTACTTATTGTTTGCATGCTACATAATGCTATGCCTTTTGTGCAACTTGATGCCTTAGCATAGGATTGCCTTATGTATGCTTAAACTTAGTTACTTGTTTCCCTAAACTTAACTTTAACTCTTTGATTCTCCCCGACAAATGAACTTCTTAAATCTATTCTCAACGACGTGTGGAATCTACACTTATCATCGTGGGTTCAATTCCTTAGACTCTATGTCTAATCTATGAAAATCTCATCAAGGTTTTGATTTCATAAACCAAAGAAATTTGTGTGGCACATAGACACCTGTATTCTGGATTTCCTGGCAAAAGGCCTTCGGGCTAAGGCAAGCATATCGTATAAATCTCATTGTGAGACCAGTTATGCTTACCTGGGGATTTCTGGGATGAGTGATAAACTATGGTCAACATACACAAGTCTCTATGGCAAATGGGTCAATTTACCTTGACGTGTCAACGATTCCAAATGGTAATGCGTTACCAAATGGAACCATCCTTTTCGTATCTTAAAATCTTGATTCCTTGAACTGGTATCACTTCATTCTTATCATACATAATGTTCCTGTTAATATTGAACCTAACCTACATTTCAACTCTTACGTTTAAACACCGTTACACGTTGAGCGTTTCATGTACTTATTTCTATACCTTGACCAACGTGAATATGGATCTTAATATACCCAAAGATATTGGGAATCTAAACCGAATGGTCATCAAAAACTTTAAACCGCTACTTATGGTTCTCAAGTCTCCTTAAGGATGTGTCCCATAACTAAGAACATGCAATGCTATAGGTGGAATCCCTACGTCTCGAGATACTTTGTCTAGGCAAAGTGTAAATGGTGATTTGACTCGATCATTGAATCCATTTACTTGACTCGAAACCCTTGAGATGAGTGATCACTTATAAGTACGCATGTCTTTAATAAGGTTATGGTTGACCTCATGACTTGAGGAGTTCATGTATTTCTTTCAATTGTGAATCGAATGTTCACATCTCGTCGTGGTGTTGAATCACTCTTGTCATTGATTTAGTCTTCCTGATTTAAACCATTCAAGATTTGAACACCATCATAACTAATTCTGTTACCTCGAATTTTGACCTCAAACTTTGTAAGCATGATTTCCCTTTTGTTACACTAATGTAACTTGAAATTTTCTGAATTTTTAATAGATACTCTCTTCCTTTCGTTGGTAAGTCGAACTTCATACCGTTTGCACCGTGGGAGATGCAAGAGTTGCAAGTCAACCTATGACTAGGAACACTTGTATTTCCTAAATTCTAACTCATCAAAACAGGGGTGATTCCCTTACTTTGATGATTCTCTATTCGTTTTGATAAATGGTTTCCAATTGTGATTCATAAAATTTCATCCTCTGGATCGGGGTGATTTCCTTATCCCGAGGATTGAATTCAATTATTTTTTTTGGAATGGCATTTCACAAATGACATGATCTCACCAAAATAGGATTGAAACCCGTACTTTGGTGACAAACGTCAATCTTCGATTGTTTTCTTGCTATGATGAAATTCAATCATCAAGATAGGCGTGAATTCCATACCTTGATGATAATGTCATCTTTATGAATTGTATTTGTTCAAGTGAGACGACTTCATCAAAGTAGGAGTGTATTCTGGATTTTGATGAAGAAGTTCATCTTGTTATATTTTGTTTTTTTTGTAAAACTTCACCGTTAAGATAGGAGTGATTTCCCTTACCTTAATGGTGAGTTACCTTGTCTTATTTCTGCGGTTCCTCAACAAGGAGTTGGGACCGAACTTTTTGATCGGTGAGTTAGTGGTCATACCTTGGGAATACACCATCAAGTTAGGAGTGAAAACCGCATCTTGATGACTATTTTCATTTCTTGATCTCCAACTTACCAAGGTTTTACTCAAGTGACAAGAAACATGTAGTAACTTGAAGGGTGAACCAATGTTAGTGTTTGGACCTATCAAGCCAAAGCATGATTTCTGAACTTGAAAGGAGACTCGATCACTCTAGGTTGATTTTGATTCCGAGCTTGGCATTTGAATTCTTATCGATTTCTTTCCCTTTATCTTCATGTTTTGACTCGATCTAGCTATATCGAACCATTTATTCCCTACTCATCAACTTTCATTTTGAGATATCATCAGCACATGATTGTGTGATGGTAGCCTTCTCAAACAATCTTGCTACTAAATAAAGACATTATCAACTTGTGGTTATGTCTTTCTAGTCATACGAATGTTCTCGACTGTACATATGGGTTTGATGAATTACGTATGCAATCTATATTTGGAAATTTGTTGCCTTGCAAGACATGGTTACAAATGCATGTCTTATTGTTTGCGTTACTTCTTGAATCTCTTTTGAATCCTTAACCTTGGAGATCTTTAAAACTTTATCTTGACTTCGATCAACGAGACTCGTTATTATATACATTGTGACGTGGATATAAAGGTTCATAAACCTTCGTAACTTGTAGTCATGGGTTTGGCATAAAGGAAAAGACGTAACTTGGTATGTATCCAAGTGTCTTACCTTCATATATGACAAGACCTAACATTCGTGATCCTATGGATCTTCTGTTTAACTTTTCATTCACTAAGTGTCTCTTATTTTAGCCGTCATGATGGAAATTGGTGCATTATAGACCAATTGACTAATCTCATATTGACTTATGTGAGATAATGGGTCGATAAATTGACTTGTATTTAACTCAAGAATTCGTATACCGTGGTATGGCGTTAAAACATCGATCGTTATTTTGAATGAACGATTCCTTTTCTGCTTTTAATGATGTTCCCAACCATCGTCGTGAACTTGTTTCAAAATCTTCGCATATCGTATAATTCTTAGACCAATGATTGGTCAAAAGAGAGATACATATTCATAAGATATGCGTTAAGACCGTTTCATATAGTGACGTTTGGGATTCTTAAATCCTGACGGTTAACCTTTCTTATCATTGTTGGTCCTTTATTGATTTCTAGACATCATTATATTCTAGAAGTTGTGACTTATCAATCTAAGGTACCACGGTAACTCGTCATCGTTTTCCAACGTTTCATCTCAAAACGTCTCGCGTTTATTATGCTGAGAATCTTGTAAGATTCCATAAGGTGAAGCGTTCCACCTGTAATCAAACGTCAAACACTGCTCGTTGAACACTTACTTTTCATTTCAATTCCTTTGTTCATCTAAGTTCATTTTTAATTTCAGGACGAAATTCTTTTAAGTTGGGGAGACTGTAACATCTCGTATTTTGTTAACTTAAAAGGTTAACTTCGTTAAGTTTTAAAAGGACCTTTTATGTCATTTTGAAACCTTGAGGACCTATTATGGTTGATAATTAATAACAATGGCATTAAAAGGGTTGTAATGTTGTTTAAACACTTAAAGTGATTTTAATCTTAAAAATGATAATTATTATTATTACAACAATAATAATAACAATTATAATAATGACACTAATAATAATAATATTAGTGATAATAATAACAATAATAGTCATAACAACAAGATTAATAAAAATAATTATAATGAGTGTTAATCTTTGAAAATAATACAAGTTTCTATTATCTTAAAACTTGAAATTAATAAGTTATACATAAAATGATAACATTTAAAATTTCAGGGTTTAATTTGTAATTTAATTTTAAAACTAAAACAAAACATTAAAACCCAGTTGACAACTTTGAAAACCACAGGGACCAAAGGTGTATTTTATCAAACCCAACCCCCCACCCTTTCTCTCTCCCCGTATTTCCGGTCGCCGGCCGGCAAGGTCCGGCGCGGCGCCGGCAACCTCCAAATCCCCCTGAAACCCCCAAAATTTTAACCCAAATCGATCCAAATCGGTTCGTATGCATGATTCGAGCATGAACGTACTTAATAATTGAGGTTAAAACATCGGTTACCACTCAATCAAGTGCATAACCGAAACATCTTAAATCCATAGCCGTTTGGTCATTAAACGCTCATAATAATCAAATTAACTTCACCAAATCGACCGAATATCAATTACTAAACTGCTTGAACTCTCGATTTCATCTGAACCCACACAAACATCAAGTTCGACCACCACCCCATTCGCGACCTGCAACACTGTCGTTATCCATGTTCTGAGCTCTAATAACCCGAATTGACAGAGGGCTTTGATTAACTTCGGCCATACAAGCTTTCTGCAAAATTAATTTGATTGACATTAACGTTTGTGTAACAAACCGACTTCAACATAGTCGCGATTTCGTTCCATGGTATTCATCAATCTCGTCTTCAATCCAGGTAATTAGGTACATAAACAATCTCGATTTAACATAGGGAATCAAAGCCCTATGTTTATTATTGTTATCATTATCGAATTCGAGACCAATTTGAGGCAACCGCAATCTAGGGTTCTTCAAGGAATTTGGGGATTTTCATTGGAATCTATTTTAGAATTTAAAACCAGGTTTTAACAAATCTGGGCTTTAGCCCAACTGGTAACAACAATCATATTCCACACAAGGGACCCGGGTTCGAACCCGGGCTCCCTCAAATTGTTTTTAACTATTGAATTTTTAGTCATTTCAACTTGCATAAAATATTAATACATTGTTTAGTTAAAATAAAAATCATTTTGTTAATAAAAAAATATTTCAGAAATTATTAAATTGATTCTTTTTAAAGATTTTAAAACTTAAATTCTTAAATTTATTTATTTGTTTTAAACAATAATAAATGTTATAAAAAATATTATTAATTCTTTTACGTAATTTAAATATTATAAATATATTATAGCTCAAACTTAGATCAGTTCAAAATCCTTTAAATCTATATGTTATATATACTTTAAATAATTATGTAGATAATTAATCATTATCTAATCATCTAACCATGTTATATCATATTAATAAATCTATTCCTTAATTTTTATTTAAATTCTTGAAACTAAAATAATTTTCTATTATTTCTTCACTCTTATTTTAAGGTTTTGGATATTATTATACATTTATAAAAATCGTTAAAGGTTTAAAACTTTATGAAATGATTTAAATAATTTTTAAGTTATTTCACAAGTCATTTAAATAAGTATTCAATTACCTACATCAAATGTTAAATAATTAATTATTAAGTTAATTACTTCTCTTACACATTATACTAATCTCTATTAAATCAATAAATAAGTTTGTTGAATCATACACTTCTCAATTGGTTGTTCCATCTTCATTGAACCAAATCAACTGCATTACTTTATTTTATTTATTTATTTACTTAACCCCAAATTCCAATTGAAACCCTAGCTCACGTTTATTCGTTAATCTTACCCTTAAACTTAACCTTGATATATATATATATATATATATATATATAATATATATATATATATATATATATATATATATATGTTAGGTGCCTTGTAATGGATACGTTGGATTGTCTTTTAATCACTTATATCATCTTGTAGTGCCTATATCTATGTGAGTTTTTCCTTGTCCCCTTTTTATAATTTCACACTTATTTGGGGTGAAACATGATGCTTATATTACATACACGTTTAAACATTTGAGACTTGTAATGCACATGCAATTCTACTCATTATTTGGTCATGGTTATTTGTGTTTGTAAGTGTTTATATGAGATACATAATTTGTTTACAATCATTAACTATTGCTAGCCTGGCGACGTCTTAGATCTTTGGGCCTGACAAGCCTATTTGGTGCTAAAGTCGAGGTATTGCCGACTCCTAGGGGCCGTATGCTTGTGCACTAGGGAACCAAATACACTTAGCCAATCTTTTATACTTGTAATCAAGTCGAGGTTTGGTTGTAACGATATGTGTTCTATAACCTTACTAGCTTATAACCTATGACATGAATTGCTACTTGTAACCATTTTCATATTATGTATGAAAACCTTGGAAACTCACCAACTATTTATAGTTGACCTTTTATTTTTATCATGTTTCAGGAAAACCCCCAAGTTTTGAAGTGAACTTATGTTGCTGGCATATTCTAGGACTTGGACCTAGTTAATAAACAAAATGATTATGTTTGTTATTTCATGTTGAAACTTATTTCATTATTGAGACTTATACTTGTAATGTAATTTTGAAACTTATAAATAATACCTTTGGATTTAATAATAGCGTTATGTGGCTGTGAACAATCTTAACCCTCACATCTCGACGTTTCCGCCGTCAAGGTTGGGGTGTGACACTTCCAGTGTGAAAGCTTCTGGTCCGGATTGGCTATTTGATCTTGACTTAGTTACCAACTGTTTTTAAAAATCATGTGAGAATGTTTCAGGGTCCACAGATATACTACCTACAGGTGATCCTGACCCAAGATTTGAGCTAAGAAGACCTTCAAGTTACACATCTTCAGCTCCAGTGGTAACCAATCCTGCAAATGAAGCTTCTACCAGCACATTAATGAAAAATCCTGCTTATACTTTTGGGGTGCCTTCAAATTCCAGCTTAGAGGCATAAAACTCAGAGGAAGAACCTTCAAGTGTTGGAGAAGATGGTGGTGGTGAAAGTGATCAAGAATTTCTTGATGCTGATAACCACTCCATTGAAGACAACATCAATGATATCACACACTCATTGGATCAAGTCAATCTTGATAAGTGTGCTGATGTGGAGGGTGAATCTTCCTTGCCAGATCAGAATTTCTGAAATTTAGATCTGTCTAAGCAACTTGCTGTGATCCCTCAGCTAATGATCCATAAGTCTCATCCTACCACAAACATCATTGGAGATGTTGATTCAGGGGTGAGAACAAGAGGACAAACCCATGAAGCAAATGTTTGTCTTCACTCTTGTTTCTTGTCCCAGATAGATCCAAAGAAAATTGATGAGGCTCTAAAGGATGGAAGTTGGGTTGAAGCTATGCAAGAGAAGCTGTTCAATTCAAAAGGCAAAAGGTTTGGAACCTATGTCCTCTTCCTCAAGGGAAGACTACCATAGGAACAAAATGGGTTTTTAGGAACAAGAAGGATGATAGAGGACTTATCATCAAGAACAAGGAAAGACTAGTTGTTCAAGAATATACTCAAGAAGAAGGAATTGACTACACAGATGTTTTTGCTCCTGTGGCAAGACCTGAAGCTATTAGAATATTCCTAGCTTTTGCTGCATCCAAGAATTTCAAGGTCTACCAACTTGATGTCAAGTGTGCTTTTCTTTATGGGGTGATTGATGAAGAGGTGTATGTCAGACAACCACCTAGGTTTGCAGACCTGATCATCCTGATCATCCTGATTATGTCTGCAGGCTTGATAAAGCTCTTTATGGGCTGCACCAAGCACCAAAGAAGTGGTATGAGACTCTATCTCAGTATCTCTTTCAACATGGCTACAAAAGGGGTACTATAGATGGAACTCTCTTCATCAAACGAACAGGAAATGACATAATGCTAGTTCAAGTTTATGTAGATGACATTATCTTTGGGTCAACTAATCTAAAGCTCTGCAAAGACTTTGAGGAGCTGATGAAGGACAAGTTTGAAATGAGTGTCATGGGGGAACTCAATTTCTTTCTAGGAATTCAAGTGAAGCGAGTTGACAATGGCATCTTCATAAGTCAGTCAAAGTATGTACAGGACATACTTAAAAAGTTTAATATGACTGATTGTAAGGTTGCTAAGACACTCATAGCCAGAAATCACTCCCATGGACCTGATCTTGAGGGGGAGTGTGTTGATGAGCATCTCTATAGGACAATGATTGGGTCTCTTATGTACCTCATAGCTAGCAGGCCAGATATCATGTTTGCTACATGCATTTGTGCAAGATATCAAGCCAACCCCAAGATGTCACACCTGGTCACTGTCAAAAGAATTTTAAGATATCTCAAAGGTGCTCCATCACTTGGACTTTTGTATCCAAAGAATTCTGACTTTAATATGTATGCTTATACAAATAGTGACTATGGTGGTTGCAACATGACTGCAAAGTCTACATCAGGGGAGGTCAATTTCTTGGTGGAAGAGTAGTCTCTTGGCAATGCAAGAAACAATCCTGTGTGTCTGCATCAACTGCTGAGGCTGAATACATTGCTGCTGCAAGCTGCTGTGCTCAAGTGCTTTGGATTCAAAATCAGATGCTAGACTATGGATTTAACTTTAAAGAGACTCTCATCCACATAGACAACAATAGTATTATCTCCATCACAGAGAATCCTATGCAGTACTCAAGGACAAAGCATATTAATATCAGGTATTATTTGATTAGAGATAACTTTGAAAATGGATTAATCAAACTAGTAAAAGTTAACACAAATAAACAATATGCTGATTTGTTCACCAAAGCTTTAGATGAGCAGAGATTTAAATATCTTGTATCAGCTATTGGGATGATTAACTTTGAATAGCTTTTCTTAAAACTTAATCATATTTATTTTTAAAACCTATGTGTCTTAAGTTGTTTATTTTATCACCTTCATAAGCCCTTGTTTTCTTTAGAAGAAAATCTTTTCAAAAGACTTTTCTTAGATTTTTGAAAATCTTGATCTCTTCGGAAGATTCAAAATTACCTTCGGAAGAAGTTTATCTCTTAGTAAACAAATAATTGCTTCAGTGATTTTACCTTCGGAAGAAATTTCTGAAATATCTTTCGAAGCTTAAAATCAACTTAAGTACTTTGTATGTTTTCAAAGAACAAGTTTCTTCCGAAAGCAATTTACCTTCGAAAGTATTTATTCTTTTTAGAATAAAAATATCTGAGTGTAAATTCTCTTCCGAAGCAAAATTCTCAAAAACCTTTGAAATATCTTCCGAAGCCAATTTGCCTTCGGAAGCTTTTTCTTCAGAACTTCCGAAGCAATAACCTTCGGAAGATGTCTCGACTTCCAAGAAAACTACTTTTTGGGCAAAAGTAAACTACTTTTTAGAGGTGGGACCGACATCCGGATTTCAAAGTTTATCCTCTTTCATTAACTTTGTCTCAAATCCTTTTCACATAAATGCCCAACAGTTCCCCCCTCTTTCACTATCTTCCTCAATTACATTATTCCTTAAACCTAAATTCTCCTAAACCGCCTTTGTTCTTCATCTTTCTTCATCCTTAAGCTCCTAAAATGGCCAACCTAAACCTCAGAAACAACCCAGATTTCTCCATGCAACTTCATAGGCAACATAACCAAGTTGCTCTGTTAAGCTCTGAGAAAGATGAAAGTTTCTCAGAGATTTGCCGTTTCTTAGCTCTATCAAACTACTTCACCTCCCTAACCATTGATCCTACTCTCTATGAGGATTATCTGCTTGAATTTTGAAAGACCTGCCAAGAGGTCATTATGGATGGAGAGAAAGGCATTGTCTGCCACCGTGCAAGGGAGGACAATCTTCATCACTCCTGCCATCATCAACACTCACTTGCAGCTGGATGATGAAGAAGGTGAGTTGTCCTACCCAAAAGAAGCTGTAAATCATTCCTTTGAGCAGATGGGCTATGAGGGAGATTTCTCTGTAAAGACCTTCAGGAAAGGGAATGTCTCATCCTAGTGGAAATACCTGCTTCATGTAGTTATCCACAGCTTGTCAAACAAGCATGGAGGGTGGGATCAGATTCCTGAGGATCTCTTTTTCATAGTACATAAATGGTTCAAGGGGTCAAGTTCAGATACTCTCAGTTTGTTTATACAAACTTGCTTGCTAACTTAGACTCCTTAGAGTATTATATGTTTCCTAGATATGTTCAATACATTCTCAACTGTGAACTGGGCTCACAGTTGTGGGAAACAGATAATATTCTTAAATTGGGACAGATGAAGCCCGACATTTTTAAAATTATGAAGAAGCCAACTGTAGCCTTCTCAGGGGTAGAAACAGCCCTTGTCCCATAAATGTTAGAGCTCATTGCTCAAGGTGACAACCTAGCAACACAAGCTAGTGTTGAACCCACACCTTCTACCTCTCAACCACCAAAAAGCCACAAGTTACCCTCACCTACCAAAGAAAATCCAAACGAACCCCTGCTCAAGCTATTGAGTCTGTACAGGCCCCCATATACTCACCCATACAGGAGGAAGTGGACACTAGAGCTCCCACTTCCCCTAAGGAGCAAACCACTCTCATCTCTTCAACAATCAGGGATGAGGTTCCTCATGCTCACCCTGATGAGCTCACAAGCCCAACTGCCTTAAGCCTTCACTCTGAGTCTCAACACTCAAGTGAACAACCTTCAGGGGACAGTTACCATCCCCAGCCTTTAGACTTTAATCAACCTATTCCCAACCTCTCATTCTATACTGATGAAGACTTAGGTTTCAGTGGGTACCATGAGTCTCTCTACTCTTCCCCTACTCAAAGAGAGATGAGTACTCCTGAATCTTCTTTGTCTAGCCCACATCAGTCACCTATCACTAAGGTGGATACTTCTAAACTTGTTCTGGATATCCATATGGAAGAGGCTCTCACTTCTGTAAGTGATTACATCATTAAGACCTCAACCATGGCAACTCAGCCTATTGATACCTCAACTGAGGATGTCCATGTGTAGAGGAAATCCAGCAGCCAAGAACCTGAGGCTGGTGGTGAGAGAGAGGACTTTGGTCCAATCATCTCATCCCCCAATGATTATTCTGATGAAGATGATGGGAATCTGAGACTAAAGTTGCAAAAACTGTCAAAAACATGCTCTTATTTAGTCTCTAAGGTTAGTCACCTTGAATCTCAGGTGACTACCCTGCAAAATAGGGTCAATGATCAGCAACTTGAGATATCTTATATCAGGGAAAAACTAGCTGGGAGACCTTTAAGAGGAGCTCAACCAGGAACACAAGGACCTGTGAGTGTGATTGACCTAACCTCTACCTCACCTATGCAAGAGGGTGATGCTACCAAAAAAGAAGAGAAAGTCATTACAGTCACAGAACCTAAGAGTTCTTTAGGGAGTATGGACATTGAGGATTCACCATCCTCACTTGCAACTATGCATACTCAACAACTTCCTCAAGTTCACATTAATGTGGACATTATAGACTCTGTCATTAGGAGTCTCTTTGAGGAAGGCATTCCAAGGGATGTGTCATCTCCACCTCAAGGAACTTCAAACTACATTATTGGATGGAGGTATGATGCTGATAGAAGAGCCCTCATTCTTCACAGAGTTCAAGGGCAGCAAGAAGTGTTCAATTTTCAGACCTTGAATTACTATGAAGGTCTTGACCTGATCAACATGCCACTTGTCAACCCAAGCCAATCAAGACAAGCTGACAGGTTAGCACTTAGGATTCAAGACAGAATTACTGAAGAGTTCAGCCTTAGAAGGAGACAAAGGCAATCAGGTAATTTCATTGGTCAACTGGATGCTGAGGCAGACCCTGAGATTAGCTTTAAAGGGAAAAGCTTGGCTGAAGGCCCAGTGATAGAGCCTGAGAGCCCTGTCACACCAACAACTGCTTCAAAAATTCATTCCCTCAATGAAACACCTGCTGGTGAAGGTGTCTCACAACCTCTCTCTGGCCAGAGCTTGGATGCTACACCAAGCAATGAAGGCCAAAGCTCTCTCCACCCTGAGTCACAAAGGTCTGTGGGTGACAAAGGGAAAAGGATTCTAACTCCTGAGGAGATTGAGGAGGAGGAGAGAGAGAGGAAGAGGCAGTTAAGGGGAGAAAGTTTCTCTGGGTCTTCAGGCTTTATGCAAGCTGCAATCAGGAATGCCCCCAGACCAAACACTCAAGAAGATGAGTTGAGGGCAGTCAGGATTACTTACCTGCAGACCACAAACTATGACATAGATGAGATTATATCTCTCCCCTTAGAGCAATTAAATGAGCTGACTGACATGGAAGTGTCAAGAGAGATGAAGGAACCAGAGGATGCAAGGTTACTTCTCCAATTCAAAGAGGAGAAGAGACAGAAAAGGTTATACAAACATGCTCCAACTCTCTCCCCAGTTCTAAGAAAGCCCTGTGCAAGAGGATGTGGCTGCTACACAAGAACCTCAGGTAGATAAGGAAACAGATAGGCAAAACATAATCAACTACTTGAGTGTCACAGGTCTCTACCACGCATCTGCACTTCTTCCCTTGTCCTTTGAGTATATTGAGTTTGAGTATCTCAAACAGCTTGAACTTCAAGTGCTCAAAGAACAAAATGCAACAAAGAAAAAGATGAGGGAATGCTGCAAAGTCAAGAGCCATCATCGAGTATGAAGAAGTCTGCTGACAGACAAAGGATGATGAGCTTCTTGAAATTGTATGGATTCTCCGGAAGGAGACTTGGCCCTATGTCTCTATCCACAATGGATGAGCATATCAGGGTAATCAAGCAGAAGATCAAGAGTGGAGAGCTAATTGACTTATACTCTCCTCCAAGTCAAATCCCACCTGAAGTGGAGGTTAAGGTTGAACAACCTAAGACAACACAACCTGGACCTCCTGCTGAGCCTCAGCAAGCTTCATCTTCGGATCTACAGCAGGTTCAAACTCCCTCTCCTTCTGAACCTGTGAGGAAGGAACACCCAACTGAGAAAGACAAGGATGATCAACAAGGTGCTGCGGACCAGTCTTCTCAGTTAAAGTCTTCTAAGAGGAAGAAGAGGATGGCTTCCAAACCAAAGTCAAAGAAGAAGAAGCCTGAATCATCCACCTCTACATCTCAGGCTAAGTCAGATCAACCTGAGTAAGTGCATGAAGAGGCAGCCCAATCAACTCCAATTCAAGTGGCTCCTCTTGCAGCTGAGACACCCATCTTATCATGGACCTTCATTACTAATCCAGAAAGATGGCATGTAATCAGAGATCAAGGTGTTGAGAATGTCTATACATGGCAAGACATAATCAACTTATCTCTGCATGATCTCTTTGAGATAAGAAGATATTATGAGAGTCTGAGTGATCCTGACCATCTGATAAAGAAGGATATGGTCATCATCATCCTGAAGACTAAAAACATCTGAAGATCATCTAAATGTTTTGGTAGCATCAGCCTAGGGGGAGTTTGTAAGGATTTCTATAAATCTGATGCAGCAAAAACATCCAAAGTCTCTCTGCATGCATGCACTAAAGAACAGAAGTAGAAATGCTTCGGAAGTTTTACACCATGCACTAGAAATATTCTAAGTGTAAAATCTTCTGAAGCCAAGACCAACATCTTTCGAAGCCAAAAGTGAAGTCTTCCGAAGCTTCAAAGATAAAGTCTTCCGAAGCCAAAGAGTGAAGACAAATTTCTTTCGAAGACTTTTAGAGATATGCCTTAATTTGATGTACTTTACCATAAAGTTGGACCACCTTTCCGTTGCTACTCTGTAAAGTCACCAACTTACATGAGTTGGTGAAAGGTCCATGCTTTTGGTAACTGTACATTGAGGTCTTGAGTCCATGCTTTCTACTTTATGTACTTTTATCCTTTATGTAATATATTAGGATGTGAGCTATGGCATGTCATAGTCACAAGTCAAAAGGCAGATCTGCCTTTTGACTCTACATTTGATTTTGTAGTTGTCTAGTCAATTGTATCCAGCTGGCCTTCAAAGTATGGTCGGCTACAGGATGTAGTATAAAGTATCTCAAGTACTTGTAACTTCATATCGATGCTTTGTAACTTGTAATAGAACTTGAGAAGCAATATACATCAATTACTTCTTTTACTATAGCATATGCAAATATATATTTCATTTCGGTTCCATATTGTATTGTTTTTATATAATGTATTGAGATCTCATATGTATTTGGCATCAGAGTTTGTTTTGAAGCTTCCTTATCCTGTTTAGGGATTTTGTTAATCTCTTCAAGGATTATATCAGTCTTTTCTAGGACATTACCTTTTCTGGTTTAATGTATATATTAGACTCTTCAGGAATATTTACCTCTTTTGGAGTATATTTAACTAACTGCATTATTCTACTCATTTTATTTTCATGGATGTTTATCCTTGGAAGCAATTTATTTTTCATGTTTTTATTGTATGATTATTTCATTTTAATCAAGTGAACTCAATTCTGGTATTCTGACTTTGTCACTTGTGAATGCATCTAGTAACTCATTCGTTACTCTTTACAAACATATGACATATTGGAATTCAGATACATACTGATCTTTTCTGGGATCTAAATTTGATATATGATGCATTTCATGTTATTTCTTGTATTAGCGGGCTTTCCGTATTCTTATCTCCCCTTAAAATTGGAAATACTGTCACGTTTCACTAACAGTTAGCATGCTAAGTGCTATAAATATATTTCTAGTTTTTCATGTAACTGGAATTTAAAACCAATATAATATCAAGTTTCGTTTATGATTTATTTTGGTACTTTATGATGGCGATATATATAGATCGCACAACCAACTATTTTTGTGTGGGACACACTTGGTTCTCTTTTGGAGGTTAGTTAGAGTGAAGAGTATTTATTATTAGCACTTAGATTTTATTTTATTAGTGAACGATATATAGATTGGAGGGGGTGTCGTCAACATCCGATTGCAATTTCACCTTCGTAATTTTAGTCCTTTATACCCTTTACGTTCCACACGACTCTATAAGTCATCATTCTTTCCTTTTCAATTGTTTTTACATATTTCTAAGCTTGTTTCTTTACATGCACTTTCTTGAGGTTACTAAACTATTTTGTAATTTATACGGTTTGATATACTCTTTAAATTTTCAGATTTAACGATTAAGTTCACGATTTAAAACTTTAAATCTACTGTTTACCTTTTTTAAAGTTTTTTTCTATTTCTAAAGTATGTAGCTATTATTGTAAGATAGAGAAAAACAAGACAGAATATGATAAGAAAAACTTCAATTAAAAAGTTAGGAATCATAAACCAACTACAATTTGTAACCAATATCACAATCTATATAGATATATATAAGTTTATGATAAGGATAAATATGTTGGTCTATATAAAAAGAACTTTTTTATTACTTTTTAAATCTTAATACAAACTAATGGTTTTAAAAATAAGTGAGAAATAGTATTCATTTTGACTAGATCATGCTAGAAATGGGATTGATCGAGCTTTTGCAATCGAATTTCATACTCAATCATAAAACTATGTTCTATTTCCCCATCACACGTAGAATACCTTATATATTCATACATAATCTTATGTTACTATAATTTATTTATTTGAATTGGTATTAGAAACTTGATTTTAATCATCCTAAAAATTGACTTGATACCCAATCATATTTCTAATGATTTTACGTTTATAACAACTTTAAAAATACTACATATTATATATGTATTCGAGTAGTCAGACATGTATCACCTAATGTAAACGTCTCAAATCTAAAGAAAGTAATTCTGATCTCATTAATAGCAAACCAAATTTCATTGTTCGAGGATTTTTACATCCATGTGTACCGTTGACCTAATCAACCAACTAAGTAGTTGTTATGCTACTTTTCATAATTGTAGTTCGAGATTGAAACATTCAATTTCTTAATCTCGTCTAAAACTTGTTTCTTTGTTGTCATTGTTTCCTACTCATCAAGGCTTGTTAATCTTTAAATTGATTTGATAATTAATTAAAAAATCCGAAGCCCAATGAAAATACTCAAAGCTAGAAACATTCAAAACAAGTATTAAAGTATGAGACTGATAAAAATTTCATGGGTTCAAGTTCAAGTATGGATGTGGTATTAGATGATACCCACTAGTTTCACAAAACCATGTAGGCCAAACCACATACTCAAAAGAATTAGCTTTTAACATTGTTTTTCCTATATTGTTTTCTAGTAATTTTTTATTCTAATAATTTCATTATGTTTTAGGACTTGTATATGATAATATTATTTATATATTGAGTAAGTTATAGATTATGACCTTTGAAAATAGGTTAGCTTACAAATTCTGTCTTTAAAGATAAAAAGTTATACAAAATGTATTTTGAAAATTTGGCACAGATTGTGTCATTTTCTTTAACAGATGTTAAATTTTTCAGCTAGTTTTTATGTATGTACAATGCATAAGACCATTTTAGTCTTTTTATCTTTAAAGGATAATTTTGTAGTTTAATTAGATTTTATACATTAATAAGTATATTATTTATTAATTAGTCTTTATTCGCTTGATCCATTTTTAGCTCGGGGTATGTTATGGATACACCCTATTTATTCCATCATCTTTATATCTCTCTATACATACATATAGATACATAGAGAGTATATAAATACATAGAGAGAGATAGAGACACTAAGGTGTCTAAATAACAAAAAAAAATGTTTGTATAACACAACCCTTTAACTAATACACAACAACAAGGACGATAATGATGATTGTTGTTGCTATAGTAAAACAACCCAACCCACCCACCCTTTAACGAAGGAATTGAAGGGGTGGTGAATGGTCAGAACCATAAACAGCCCATCCCCTCTATGTTTGAGTGGGTTTATTTGTTAGGGTAATTTAACAGAGGTAGATGATGAGTGATGGAGTAGGTTTGATTGGAAAGTCTTATTGTTACATGTTTGGATTTAAGGTGGTGATCTTGTCAAATATGAGTGGTGGAAGTGATAAAATGCTAGAAAATATGTGGCTGAAGATTTGGAGAGTGAAGAAGCTTGGCGGGGTGGGGTGGGGTGGAGTGGGTTTCTCATATTTTTCTATTTATAACTGTATTATAACAATAATATATAAAATTAAAGATAAATAAGCATTAATAGGTGAAAAAATAAAAATACCCCTCACGTGAAGAGCACATGATATGACGTAACAGGATTTTTGGGTGGGGATTAGTCGAAATGACACTGTTTATACAAAATTTTTAAATAAAGACAGTAGTATAATTTTTTATCTTAAAAGAAATAATCTGCAAGTAGACAAATTCTTAAAAGACATAATTTGTAATTTGCTTCTTATGTTTTATATGTTATGAAATAGTAACTTATCATATAACTTTTTTTGTTATATCTTATATTAATTTGTTGTTGTTACAGACATGAAGCTATATAAGAGTTACAATCACAACAAAAAATAAAACTAGCATTTCCCATAACCAATAAAAGAAAGTCATATCATTTTACCAAAAATATTCCAAAAATAAGACACAATCTTTTAAACCTAATACTACCCTTACACAATCTTTTAACGTTCATAAGATTCCATTAAGAAATATGTGAAACCAATCATCTTAACCGTTGGAAATACCTGAGAAACACGTGGCGACATACCTGTGGTACTCGCTGGTACCCAAGGTACCGCGCGCTTCCCATCCAACCCACCCTAATACATATATTAACCACAATTCCCAAAACCCATAGGTATGCCTAATAACTGATGGGTAATTACTAAACAAATGCCCATAAACATTAAAATGGGCATGAGACGTGTTTTTTATAACTGAATATTGATAGAGATTATCATTTACCATAACCATCTCATTATCATCCGACAAGACATAAGCTTTGTTGGTTTAGTACTTTCATTTGGTTTATTATCTCTTACTTACCTAAATCAAGACTGAACCATCTAAACATGTTAAATGGTGACCAAATATGGATTTAGTCCATTTACACATGTCTAACCTGCCATCTCCACCTTGTAGACAGTGGTCTAACCTTCCATCTCCACCTTGTAGACAGTGGTCGCCACTATCGTTGGACAACCACAACTGATGTCACACAACATAACAAACGTTAAGCTTGCTTTATTTTCTTCCCCTCCTCTTTCTCTCCAAATAGTAGTTTAGATCTAAAAACAATACTTCACTCTACTTGATTTTTTATGAAATTCTTTTATGTGGGTATAAACTATAATTGGATAGATGTAAATGAAATTTGTTTATGTAGTCTTTACCAACCCATACTGCAAACTATCACCACTGACCATCGAATTTCAAAGATCATCTTCGATTGTTAGGTGTTTGGACAATAAACATCGTTCAGTGATAAGTGTTGTGGTGGCTAAAGAATTTATGGAGAAGGTGGTAAGGTTTAATTCTATAGTGGTGGTGGGTAAACTAATGGTAGCAAGTCACTAGCAATAACATAGAAGAAATGGAGCCTCCAACTATTAGAGGGTGATGTGGTGAACGGTTTAGCGTTTTTTTTATTTTATTTGTTAAATATTTTAAACAATTACACATATAGTCTCCCTCTATTTGATATTCTTAATAAGTTATGAGTCTTAAATGTAAACTAATCTAACTATCAACTAATTTAACAAAAAAATTAACAACATGATTATTAAAAATCAAAACTGTTATAAAATTCTAACCCCATAATATGATTTGTTGAAAGAAATCTTTTTAAAACTAAAAGAACTAAACATACTAAACGTTACGAGTTAAAAAACTAGTTTGCTCTATTAGATACTTATGAGAACATGATGTCATGACATTTATTGTTTTAGTGTGTTAAAGTGACATGTTATTTTATTTATTAGTCATACAAATACGAGCCTTCCAACCCACCAAAGCAACCATATCTATTTTTAATCCAACCCAACCCAATCTACAAACCAAGCAAGACCAAGCCATCGTTAAATGGTCCATTATTCAATCATTAGTTGAAGATGGTCCAGTCCAATTTGGGTTTGAACCATTACACACCCTTAGTTTTGATGACCATGAAGAAGATTAGAAATTTAGAAGGATTAATTTTTCTATTTTAAGTTAGTACAATTTCACATCATATAATTTCTTTAGAATGTACATTATTCTATTTCAATACTACTTTTATATTTGGTAAACCTCATAAAACATATAAGACCTAATGCAAGTCTTGAATCAACCACTAACGTGTGATATTATATACTACTATCACATTATTATCCTCGGTAAGACCTTGATGTGGTTCTTGAAGCAACCAGTAACGTATGGTTTGATCCTTCGACCATTTTAGGATAGATTTAACCTCAATGGTAAAATAAAAAACAATAATAATTTATCCTAAGAAAATAAAAAATGAAACCAATCAGGAAATAACACAATTAAAAGATACTGACTGATAAAAATAGCAAAATTAGAAAATGAACATCAAAGAAATAACTGATTTACAAGAATTCGTTGAAAAAAGATTGTGGACGAGCAACAATCAGAGCGTCAATGGAAGAAAATGACGACTGAAACGATATCTCGCCATCTTTACTTTATCCTCTTGTTTTCAAATTGATGAGACAATCTGTAAACGTCTCTCAGAAACTTATAAACAGAGGAATACAACTTATATCGATTTGCTCAAAATCAAAGAAGAAATTGAAAGGTATTTTGATAAAATGGAGAAATAAGCTTAGGTATTTGAAACCTTCAAAGTGCAACAATGGAGGTTTTGGATCGAAAAAATAGGGCTGGTGAGGGAGACGGTAATGAAACAATGGGACTGCTTTGTATTTATAGAGAGGTGGTGAAAACCCTAATACCTCGTTGATGTGCATTTACGTTCTTGTCCCTCCTTTACTATTGTCACTAGTTAAAATAAAATACTCTTTTAGTATATTTGCTTCGTTTTTGTAACGTGTTAGTGTAAAAGGCTAAAAGCTATCGTGTTGTAGTGGGAGAATAAAATCATCTAAAATGATAAGTTTGAAATGTTATGGTGAATTTGTGCGTTAAAAGTAGGAAATACAAAACTTGTGAAACGTTATATAAAATCAACGGTTACAAACCTTGCGTTGTGACGAGGCCATTGTATTATTAGAAAGTTAATATAAAAAAAGTAATAGTTACAAAAATTTAACGTAAGAATGTTGATACAATTAGCCACTCGGAGTGAAAAGAAATCTTATATAGATAAGGAGTTGTTGCACATTTACATACATTATTTGTTTCTTTGTACGGGAGAAATTGTATTCAACAAAAAATCAAGTTAGCTTCGAATAGACCACATTGCGGTAGGTAATGTACGTAAAAAGACACGTTGCATCGGTTTATTTAAAGATGAGCGTTGAAAAGTTTAAATAATCGTTTAGAACCACTAGTCAGATACATATAGGCAAGTCGCAATGTAGAACTCGAAATTTTATAAAACATCGCGTTTTAAAAGTTGTAACATGATGGCAAACAAAAAATAATACTATGAAAAAATCAAAACCTTGAAAGAGCTTTAACGACTCGTACGTTTGTGCTTTGATGATCTGTACATTATTATGTGTAACTCCGTTTTGATTAAATTTTGCATCAAAACTTAGATAAAATAAGCATGTTACAACAGGATATTTGAAATTTTATAAAACATCATATTTTAAATGCTATAGAGAAAATACAAAATAGCTTCAAAACTAATTAAAATAATAAAATAAAAAACTAGTAATAGACAAAAATAATAAAATAATGGAAAAAAAACAAAAAGTAAAAAAGAGTCGGTGTGCATTAGTTAATAGTACACTATGCTCGAAGGCTTATCTATATGATTTTTAAAGTATAGTAGAAGTAGGGGGTTAATTCGTGCTTGCGACGGTCCATTTTTAATAAAACTAGAGTAATCTCATGCATGCTAGTAGGGTGGTTTTCTTTCGATGTGTGATCGAGGGTATCATGGTACACGTAAGTACAACTTATAAAAATACAAGATATGGTAAACAATATAAACACTAGATCTTTTATAATTACAACAATTGATTTTCAAATCATGAGCCCACCGGAGATAAACACATATACATGAATCAAAGAACATAGGTAGTTATAATAAAGATAATGGTGGTCGAGTAAATAGAATCGTCGCATATAAAGAGCCATGTTTGAACTGGTATTAATAAAATAGCTAAAAGTTTGGTGGCCGAAACAAAAAGCAAGCAAAGTTCAGTATTCCTTATCATTGTAAAATCATACAGATTAATTAATTAAATCGTAGGCATGGGATGCAAACAATATTGCAAGTCTCAATTGTACATCAATGAATTTATAGCTGCGAAGGTCGTCACAACTGCCAGGCCAAAACAATGGATATAAACATGTTTTATTTTTCATCATCGCCTGACGATCTTTAACTTACTTACATAGTACAAAATTATTTCTATTTCAGCTGTGGATACAATTGTCATCATTGAACAAAACAACTAATTACATTTCATCTATATAATTTTACAACGATGAGGAATAGTAAGGGCTTTTCACTGAGAAAATGGTTTTATTAACAGAGAAAATGTGAAAACCATTCTCTACATTATTTAGTATTAAAACCGGTCTCATATAAGAGTGATCATCATCGACCTAATATCATCACCATCATGCAAAAATAAAGATAAAATGGTTTATGCTAGTACACATTGGACCTCAAGTGCAACAATCATCATTTAACTAACAGGACCGAACAACCATAATAAGTTAGGGTATAAACTCCTCGAAACACGTTATACATTTAATAGTGAGAATACAAATTTAATGACTATCAGGGAAAAGCCCCCGGACAAGTAATTTGGGCTTCAAGTAAAATATACAAGAATGTCTTAGATGAACAAAAAGTCACGAGCATCAACTCAACAACATTAGTATTGTACATGAGAATACATTATTAAGTATCCAATAGAAAAAAAGCCCCTGAAAAAGAAATTTGGGATCCAACCCCTGAAAATCAAGGAAATTGTCCTTAACGTCTCAAATGAACAAAAGGTTACCATCACCGACTCAACAACATTAGTATAATAGTTTATTCATATTAACAATACAAACATCAAAAGTTGCTACATAGAACCGCATATATGATAACACGGGACCAATGTTAAGTGACCCAATATTAGAAAGTAAGAGACAAACCTAAACTAAAATCTAGGTTTTACAATAAAAAATTGACACTTTTACGAATTTAAGTGTGTGTCCACTAATAAACTATTGGATTCTGACCAAAATACTTGAGCTTTGTCGTGCTACAAATTATTTAAGTAGTACTAGAGCTTTTGGTTCTAAATTGGTGATCTAATTAATCATCAATCCAACTTTTGTCGTGCTACAAATTATTTTCGTAAACTTCATCAATCAGACAATCAATATGTATTGAATGGAGAACAAATCAAATGTTAAAGCAACAAACAAACCCACAAGATGACATGTGATAACTTTACCATGTGGAAATCATAACGGAAAACTTTCTGGTTTTCTATGACAACAACCTATGAAAAATCGGTTAAGCATGAACCCTAAAAACCAATGATTGCTACCGCTAATGGTCAAGACACTATGAAAAGTATGTATCTAGATATGTTGAATAGTACCATAAGTTAACTAGATGAAAAAACTTCAAGTGTGTTGTTTGTGGCTCTTCTTAGTAATGTCTATCAAGGATATTTTTACATTACAAAAAATGCAAAAGATCTTTAGGAAAGTTTTCAAACTAAGTGTGAGGGTACTGATAAAACATTAGGCTCATTGGAGACCCAACCTCCGATCGCATGTCACAAGCACAAAGACACATATGTCAACCTCAAGCACAAGCACAAAGACACATATGTCAACCTCAAGGCACATGCTTCAGATAGTCCAATAAACCAAGATAAGTTTCCACAAGACATAAATACACTAACATAACAAATAGCTAATGAATTATAATCATCGAACGTGAGAGCACCGCCATCCACAACTAACCCATAATGGTTTGAATGCCACTTCAATGTCACTAGGTTATTCAACCTATATCATGATTAACAGTAAACCTATCATCCTATACCTAACAATGGTATGACTTATACCTAACAATGGTATGACTTGCCCATCATAAGATTCCACAATAACATAAAGTATAAACAACCTTCCTAATAGCATAATGCAGTATTTATTCTCAACTAATCATTCTAAATACTTAATCTCCCATAAACACTACATGTTCTCAAATCAAATGTTAGTCACAAAGAGAAGTCTTTTCTATATGCGAGAAGCTTGTAATGTTATGTTTTGTAGTTCACCTCCCTTGAGTAAATTCTTATCACTATCCAAGCATTGTTACCCGGTCAAAACCCATTGGTGAAGACTTTTTGTAGCTAATAATTACAAATCTACAAATTATTACAAATCTACAAGTATCTATAATTCTAATATATTTCAATTGACATATGGTATTCATGATTTATACGTAGACCCATAGCTACAAACAACTTAACCGAGTCTCAGGTGTAGACCCATAACTACAAACGAATTTAATCGAGTCTCAAGCACCAGACTAGAGTGTAAAACTGCAAACAAACAGAAAAATTTGAAAACCTAAAGATGAATGATAGACAATAGTTGAAGGACTACTATTGCCATAACAACAATCTAAGTTATGGAGCCCCAACAATGTTAGCGGAAATCCATTATACAAACAGTCGGCCCCTCACTCCACTTGATATTCAAGCTCATCTTACTGCTGCTATCTAGGGTTTCGATTTCAACCTGAATAAATCCTCTAAAACCCCCAATATTCAATCTTTTTCTTCTATCTCCTAAAACCCTAATGCAAAACGATCTCATACGCTTCAATCAGCTCTCAAAGGAGTGTGCGTAATCCCAAGGTAGGTAAATTCATCCCCAATTTCTCAATTTCGTGAATTCAATAGTTTTCCAGCATTCTTAAATCGATAGTTGGTAGTTTCTGTTCGATTTTAGATTAAAGTTTCGTGCTTTAGTTAGATACCATGGGGAAATCTGGTGGTAGGAAGAAGAAGGGTAGTGGTGGTGGTGGTGGTAGTGGTGGTGTTAATCAGAGTCAAAACACTAGTCAAACTGGAAGTCATGGGTCGGGAGTCAACCCCAAACCTGTGTCAACCATGGCTAATGGTGGTGGTAGTGTTGATATGGATTCAACAGTGTTCTTGAAACGAGCTCATGAGCTTAAAGAAGAAGGGAATAAGAGGTTTCAAGCTAGGGATTTTGTGGGTGCACTTGAACAGTATGAGAATGCGCTTAAGCTCACCCCTAAGAACCACCCCGACCGAGCCATTTACCATAGCAATAGGGCTGCTTGTTTGATGCAGATGAAGCCCATTGATTACAAGATGGTGGTGTCTGAGTGCTCCATGGCGCTTCAGGTGCAGCCTGGGTATGTTCGTGCCTTGCTTCGTAGGGCTCGGGCTTTTGAGGCGGTGGGAAAGTATGAAATGGCTATGTTGGACGTGCAAACGCTCTTGAGTGCTGATCCGAATCATCGAGATGCTTTGGAGATAGCCCGGAGGCTAAGGGGTCCAATCATTGGGGCGCGCCAGGAGGCCCAACAGGATCTTCAGAGCCGCCCTTCGCCTGCGGCTTTAGGGGCTTCTGCCATCCGTGGGGCTCCCATTGGTGGGCTTGGACCCTGTCTGCCTGCCCGGCCTGTTCCAAAGAAGACCGGGGCTTCTGGTCCAGTTGGTGTTGCTAACAATAAGGTAGATAAGACGTATCCGGTTCCACCTGTTGAGGTTGACCAGGAGGTCAAAACCACCCAAATGCCAAAGCTTGTGTTAAAGCCTTCCAGTGGCTCTGTTAAATCTAGTGCTAATGGTGATAAGGATAAGCAGAATGACAAGGTAATATCTTTAAAACCGACCGCTGCAGAGACTGTGGTCCAGTGGAGATCCTTGAAACTTGTGTATGATCACGACATACGTCTTGCACAAATGCCAGTGAACTGCAGCTTTAAAGTGTTGAGAGAGATTGTAAGCAAAAGATTTCCATCTTCTAACGCTGTCCTGATTAAGTACAAGGATGATGATGGGGATTTAGTAACTATAACTTGCACCCATGAGCTCAGGTTGGCTGAATCCATTGCAGATGGTCTTGTTCTTCCGGATAAAGAAGCCGATATTGATAAATCCGACCTATTTGGGATGTTGAAACTGCATGTTGTTGAGGTTAGTCCAGAGCAAGAGCCACCGTTGTTAGAAGAAGTAGAGGTAGAAGAAGAGAAACCTGTTGAGATTGAGCCGATTGAAGAGGACAATAGTGCTTCCCAATCTAATCCTGAGAGTGACCAAAAGACAGAAAAAGAAACCGATAAACCAGCATCATCTGAAGATCCTGAGTTGAAAGAGGTTGAAATGGATGATTGGTTGTTTGAATTTGCTCAGTTGTTCCGAACACATGTTGGGATTGATCCTGATGCTCATATTGATTTACACGAGCTTGGAATGGAGATGTGCTCTGAAGCCCTTGAAGAAACCGTTACTAGTGAAGAAGCTCAAGTTCTTTTTGACAAAGCCGCCTCAAAGTTCCAAGAAGTGGCGGCTTTGGCTTATTTTAACTGGGGAAATGTTCACATGTGTGCAGCCCGTAAACGGATCCCTATAGATGACTCAGGTGATCAAGAAATGGTGGCAACCCGACTACAAGCAGCATACGATTGGGTGAAAGAGAAATACACATTAGCAAGAGAGAAGTACGAAGAAGCATTACAAATAAAACCAGACTTTTATGAAGGGTTACTAGCATTGGGCCAACAACAGTTTGAAATGGCAAAACTTTATTGGTCTTTTGTTATTGCCAAGAAAGATGATCTGTCAAAGTGGGACCCAACAGAAACGATTAAGCTTTTTGACAGTGCTGAAGAGAAGATGAAATCCGCAACAGAAATGTGGGAAAAACTCGAGGAACAAAGAGCTAAAGAGGCTAAAGATCCTAATGTCATCAAGAAAGATGAATTATCGAAGAAAAAGTCAAAGACCAATGAGGTTTCAGGTGATGAAGCAGCAGAACAAGCAGCTGTTATGAAATCCCAGATACATCTTTTCTGGGGTAACATGCTTTTCGAGAGATCTCAAGTCGAGTGTAAGTTGGGCTTGACGGGTTGGGAGAAGAACTTGGAAACTGCAGTTGAGCGGTTCAAGCTCGCGGGTGCATCGGAGGCTGACATAGCAACGGTTTTGAAGAACCATTGTTCGAATGCAGAAGCTGTCGAAGGCGTGGACAAAAAGGTAAAAGAGTAAACTGCAGATTCGATGATCAAAGATGACGATGGCGATCAATCTTGAAAAGTAATGTTTTGTTTTCTGTAATGGGAAATTGTGGTTGTGTTCTTAGATTTGAGGAAGGGTTTGTTGAAGAACAATGTGGAGCCAAACTTTTTCATTGTTTGGATCATGAGTTTTATGTGATTCTTATTCTATTTCACCTTAAAGTTTACATTGTTTGGATTGACTTAATGGTAAATTAATGGTGTGTTTGGTTTGAAGTTTTGGAATGGGAATGGGAGTCAATTTGTTTTTTTGATACCTTCTGGTTTCTACCCTGTTCGTCTTGATATCCGGGTTCATTATTGTTCTTGATGAGTTTATATATCGATTTGAGATAATAAATAATCATATATCTATATCCATAATCAATAATCAATATTAATCAGTATTAGAGTATTTACACTTAGAACTATTCTATATAATATACGATACACACTTACAAATATATAAATAACTCATTGTGAGTGTTCTTATATTTAATGCCTTATAGAGTTGTACAAGTCAGGTATTTAAAAAAAAGATTCGGTTAAAAATGCTCAAAACCGGTTTTTACTGGGTTAGTTATCAGCCGGTTTGTGAAGGTTTAAAGACCTATTCGATGAAAATACTAGGTTTGGTTATTAACTAGTTAACCGACTTTACCGGTTGAAAACCGGTTTTTATTACAATTTAAAAAGCTTGGTTAGAACCTTACCCGGCGGAAACCGGCTTGGGTCAGGTTGAAACCGGGAGAGCTCAAAACGTGGTTCCAAACCATGTTGGGTATTAATTTTTTTTCTTGTACATATCCATTACAAAAATCTCCTTGAATAAACAAAGAAATATAAATACAATAATTTCTACTCTTAATTAGAATTAAGTTAAATTTAAATAAATCGGGTTGGGAACCGGATCCTTCAATAGTCTTCATGTGCCAAAACCCATGAGAGGCCCAACATTGATCCACGACTCCATATAAATTTTGTTAATGATTTTGTTTATATATTCCATTATTCTAACGAAAAAATGATCGAACTTGGGTCGTGTGATGTTGCGCATGAATATCCATACAAGTGTACAAATAACTCAATTGTGTCAATGTCATAAAGTTCACAAGACATTTTTGTTTCTAAAAGGCATGCTTTTATTTCCGATTTAAATGTTTATGCTCTATTATATTATTTTTGGTTTATATAGCATAGTAATATACCATACCATAGCTATAACCAAACCTAGTGATTTCTTTCCATAGCACAACTATTAATTGAGTTTAGTTAAGGTAAGATGTAAAGAAATGTTATCTCTATCCGTCAATTTATATAGTAATATAAGATAATTATATATCATGTCTACATATGTAAGAAACTAGAAAAGAGGAAGTGAGTAACTTTTAACATAACATCTATGATCATTAACAAAGAATATGGTAGTCTTCAATGGCACTTACAATACAAGAACAAACTCGAACAAACCTCATGAAAAACCTCAAGTATAACACTATGAAACTCATCCGAATTCATCGATATATAACAATTCAAAAGCCTACGTAGATCTTTCGTGTCAGAAATCCGGTTTGCGGTGATCATCTCCATCATGGAGTCCCGAAAATCCCCTCTAAGATTATAAGACGATTTCTCCATCGCCACCATCACAAACAACCTATTACTATCTTCTCTCACCCTTCTCCTCCTCTCTTCATATCTTTTTTCGCGTCTTTCTCTAATTATCTGGTCCAACCGCTCTTGAACCATGGCGTGTGCTAGGCTCGAGACGGTTGGGAAACGGTCGGATTTCCTGCTTTCGGTTTCTTCTTCGGAAGAAGAGGAAATACTAAGCCTACAATTGCAACAGAATGTCTTGCATCCTTTATATGGAAGCTTTTGCTTCTTGAGATGACCTCTAGAGGTTTGCATTTTGAATGAGGGAGTTTATCTGGACAGAGTGTGTGTAAAAAGATATATTTATGGCCATTAGGAGATTTAAAGCAAAAAGGAAAAGGTGGTCAAGTAGGAACTTTCATGATTGTGTCACCAAGAGTTCACTGAATCAGCCAATCAATGAACAATCTTGTATCCTTGATCCATGGTGAATTTGTTATTATAAAGAGGGTGTTTGGATGTATGTTTAAAGCAACACATGTCACAGCAGTAAGTTTGGAGTCTTTGGCAGAAACCTATTCTAATCAGGGTGGGTGTAATCGGTTCTTGACTCACTCCCCGTTTTGCGTAGAGTTTGGGAAGAGGCCGGACTGTTTTACGATCTGATGTACACAGTCTTACTTTACACTTTGTGCAGTATGATATTTCCCGTAGCTTGAACCCATAAACTTAAATTACAAAACAACAACATTAATATTTGCTTCAAGGCCTACCCTCAAAAATATTATAATCAAATTTAGAGAATATATAATTACTTAATTATCCTCCCTTTCAGTCTTATAACATAATTAAATGTGTTAAATGAGTCGTGTTTATGGGATAAGGATAAAACAAACATGAAAATTTTACACATACATGAACACCAAATTGACATGTTTGAACATGACATACTTACTCACGGCTTGACATAAACAATACTGTATAACCGTATATTTTATTTTACTTTTTGCATTATAATTTTTTTAAAATTACAAATTTACAATAAAAAAACATTAATATGTATAAAATAGTTATGTTTAAATTATAAAGTATATAACTGGAGCCTTTTTGTTTTCTAAATTTTAACACAAAGTAGTTTAAGTTATGATATTAAAACATTATTACTTTTTTAGTTATAAAAACTAAATAGATTAAACGAGTGAACTTGTGAATCCATTTAACCATTTAAACTAAAAACCGAATTTTTTTGCGTTAGGCTCTTGTGGTTTCGAAAATTCTGAATCTAAAATGAGTACCTATACTATAACTAGATGCATATGTCACATGATTATTGCCTGTCATTTGATAAAACCTAAGTTAACTCACACCACATGGCTTCATCATTGAAAAAAATCATTTTTTACTTCAAAACTTAACACCAACTACTTATTCTCATCCCAACCCTGCCAAAAAACCACTTTTGATCAGCTTTAATACATTTATTATCTTAAGAATTGCCAACATATTTGGTGAGTTGCTGATATGGCAGCAGCAACATCACTCCTTAAAGAAAGTACAACTTTGCAGGGTTCTTTACTTATGTTATTCCCACCTAATGAATTATGGGTACATAATGATTAAATATTAGTTACTTTAATCAACACATGATATATAATAATATCTCCATTAAAGACTAATTAACCTCAAGAAATCGATATATGTCGGGGTTTTTCGGATAAAAGCAAGATAATCATGTGCTGTTTATAGGTGGCTCACAAGTTACTCTCACTCTTGCTTGATCCTAAGTCCCTAATCATGCTGAGAATCACAAGAGGATTTTACAACTAGATAGAATATTATCTTTAGAGATCTCTTGCTTCTCATCTAATCTCTTTGCTCATTCTATACATACAACACAAGAGATATTAGAAGCTTTTAAAGTTTGTGCTTAGTGCTTATAATGATACTTATGTTGGAGAAACATGTGGCCAAAACAAATGCCCATGAACAATTGTGTGACAAATTGAAAGTGCAAGAATATTTGAGGTTATGGCTACGTAGTTGGTTTACTAATAATCACTCAGTTGATGTGATTTGATTATGCCGGTGATCGAACTAGAGAGGTTTTATTATTATCAGTTTCCGAATTAAAACACATACATGGTATATTCATTAATCATAGTAGGACTAAAGTTAATTATTTTTTAGATTTATTTTTGTTTTCATCACCAGCTTTTCACTTCTTAATGTTAACAAAGACATTTGATATAAATGTTTTAGAAAATAACACATGCATTTGTGGAATTGGTAAACAATGAGATACTCTCTTGATTATTATTGATCTACAAGACAATACATATACACGATATTATCCTAACCGAATGAGCTAAACTAGGGAATTTAAGTAATAAAAGATATACAAGATAAATACAAAATAATATAACAATAATAATTCTATATAAATTGCAACATAAGTCTTAATTGGTGGTAGAAGGACAAATGCGTAGACTGGAGTTGAATGTGTTAAAGGGAGGCTTTGGAAGGCCTTTGGTGAACATATCCGCCTATTGGTAGGTTGCTGAAATGTGAATTACTCAAACATGGCCAATGCGGACCCTGTTCCGGACAAAACGAATATTGATTTCTACATGTTTCGTTTGTTGATGTTGAACCAGGTTTTTGGTGAAATATACGGCGGATCCATTATCAGAAAGTATGATGGTGGCCAGTGGCGGAGCTTGAACATTCCTATAGGGGTGGCGGGGGTGTAATTAAATGTTTTTAAGGGAGCAAACTCGTTATCGGGCAAAAAATTTACACTATTGGCCCAAAAATTTACACTACCGGATCAAAAATTAACACTACTGAAGAAAAAACGAGGGGGCGGTGGCCCCACCTAGCCCCTATTATCCTATGCCCTTGATTGTGGCTTTACATAGGAAGATGCAACTCGAGAAGTAGATTTCAAAGCTAACTTGTCTTGGCGGTGGTGTTAGCCACACCTCTATATTCTGCTTCAGCACTAGACTGGGAGATTGTGTTTTGTCTCTTCAAAGATCAAGAAATCAAATTACCACCAAGAAAGACACAATATCTCGAGGTGGACCGTCGTGTATCGGGTCAACCCCAGTCGGCGTGAGAGTAAGCTGTAAGTTTAGTCGATCTTTAGGGTTTAATGGTGAGACACTGAGACCATGGTCATTAGAGAATCCGTATAAGAAACTAAAAATGTGAATTTGTTGGGGCATGCATAAACAAGCATGCCTGTTGTACCACGTACGATATATCAGGATGAGTTATTGTCAAGTATTGTAGGGACCTGTTAGGCTTCGATAAAGGGTACTATCGGCTAGAAGAGGGTTGCATTGAGCACTTAGTTTTGAGATAGTGTCAACTCGAGTTGAGCATGGCTTGCAATTTAGCATGTTGGCCCGGGCGAGAATATCAAGAGCGTAGGTTTCCAGAGATAGAAAAAATACACCTTTTTTAGGCACAACTCGTATGCCAAGAAATTGATTATGGTTTCCACATCTGTCATGAATAACCTGGTTGACAATGAACAAATAATATCATGAAGTAACCTATCATCAGAAGCCATTAGTATTATGTCATTAACATGCAATAAAAAACGGGCTATTCAATTTCTTTTCCTTAAAAAAAGCTAGTTGTTGTACTTCGAAAACCACAATAAAGTATAAATGAAACAAATACGTGGTAGTAGGGACGAGGAAACAATTTTAAACTATAAAGAGATTTTCAAAGACAAAATACATATATGGGATCTTGTTTTTACTTTGAAAAACTGGGATTGGAACATATAGACAACCACATCAAGATCCATATGTAAAAATACGTTTTGACATCTACTTGGTGGGTAGCCATGCTCGGGAGACTGCTAGACATGGAAAGGTCTGTATGATGCGTGTTTACAACAAGGCTAAATGCGTCAAAGCAATCACTACCAACATTTCTCATTTTATGACAAGACAGGCTTTATAATGTTGTATGTTGATGCATGTATGTCCCTAGATCATAATTTGTAATGTAATGAACTTGTCTGTCTGATTATGATGTAAGTTGTATTGATTAATGAAATGAAATGAATTGTTTGTTACTTGTGATGTTTAATATTTCATTAATGAGTTGTGATTGAATTGATTGGGTGAAATAAAACATTCAAACTTAACTTAATGAAGTTCTCATGCGAATGGCACATGCGAATGGACCACACGCATGAATCACTTCATACGATTGACTCAATCGCACGACTGAAACAGGAGACTGGATCAGTCGTATGATTGACACATAAGATAGACTCAATCGCACGACTGAACACTCAGTCGTGCGGATGAATCAACCGCATGGTTTAATCGCACGACTGAACCATACTTATGGCCCAGTCGCACGATTGAACAATACTAACCTATAAATAGACCCAATTCGTGGGAAAACGGAAGCATTCATCCCATTACGATTCCAGACGTACCCTAGCCGTCCAGAAGCCTCCCAAATCGTTCTCCAAGTTCATAGAACACATCAGATCGGTTCCTAATCGATTTCTGACGTTGATTTCAATTCTTGATTGATTCATCGTGTGTTCTCACTGATTGGATCGCCAATCAAATAGGATTCCGCACTATTTGAGTTGGTTTAACACGCAATCACTCGGTATTTCGTTCAAATACCAGGTCCTGACAAGTGGTATCAGAGCTTTGGCTCTTGATTTCGTGTTGATTCAATCAAGATTGCATAAAAGTTTGTGTTTTTGCACGAAAAACGCAATCTTTAGCATCAAAAGTGATCTTGGACGTTCCCTGCTCATCGAAGTTCAGTTTCTACGGACTTAGACGATTTGGACTTGCAAAATTTCGAATTTTCACGGCTGAAACCCGTCAAACCTAGAAATTTTCGCAAAACAGCAGCTTCAGTCGCACGAGTGACCCATTCGCACGACTAGACTCATTCGCAGTGTTCATTCGCACGACTGGACCTAGTCGCACCCTCATTCGGCCGACTGAACCGTTCGTTCGCATAGCTCATACGCACCAGATTCATTCGCACGACTGAACCATTCGCCCTGTTCAGTCGCACGGTTGAACCAATCGCAGAGTTCATACGCACGATAAGACCATTCGCATCCTTCAGTCGCATCAGTTAAAGTTGATTTGATTAGACTCTAAGTTTATTAACCATGGAAGATCAGATGTCAGCCTTTACTGCTGGGAAGGACTCAAGAATTCAGAACCTGCTGCTGCTTGAGAGTGAGGTGGGTATTCACAATAAACCACCAAAGCTCTTGACTTTAGATGAGTTTCCTCACTGGAAACAACGTTTTGAGATCTACCTCAATGGAGTAGATCCTAATCTGTGGGAAGCTATCGAGGTTGGGTATAGTACACCGGTGGGAGCAGATGGAGTAAAATTAACGTTAAGTGGGATGACTGACGCACAGAAAGTAAAGTATAATGCAGAGAAAAGAGTTTATGCGATGATAACTCAGTCGATCCCCAAAGACATATTCCACCAGTACTCAGAGAACAAGCAGTCAAGAAACTGTGGGATGAGCTAGAGAAAAGATATGATGGGAATGCATCATTAAAGGCAATCAAGGCAAAGGAGTTAAAGAAGGAATTCGATAACTTCTCATCGATTGGTAACGAGAGTTTAGATGAAGTCATAGACAGATTCTACCACTTGATGAGCGAGTTGCATACACATGGAGTGGAAACAACTATGGAAGAGAAAGTAAGCAACTTCGCAGATGGATTGCCTGATAAGTGGGCTTCATTCGTGTCTAATCTTAGACAGAATGGAATACTTGTAAAGCTGGATATAAATGACTTTATTCTCAGCTGCGTGAAGAAGCACTAAGGATGAAGTATAGAGCACAGAAGTCTTCGTATACACAAAACCCAGCTTTATACAATGCCACGCCTCAAGCTAAGACATCTGGAGCACCTCTCCAGACAGCATTTGTGTCTAGCTCGTCAGGTCCTTCACATGCTTCTCCTTCTGGATCAGACACGTCAGGGTCGTCATGTACCCATTATATTGGATCAGAAGCAAGTGCTACCAAATTGAAGACCGAGAACCTCGGTAATGTGACCGTAGAAGTAGCACGAGAGCATATGGATCTTCTCGCCGCAGTAGTTCATTCATATGATGGACTTGTGGCTGGGAAGATTGGAAACTGTCATTTGGCAGATGAAGACTACGAGCAGGTAGATGAAATGGAGCTTGAAAGAATGGATATAATGTGGGCCTTAGCTAGCGCTGTCCGAAGGGCGAAGAAGTTTGTTAAGAAGACAGGACAAAATTTGATAGCTACTAAGGATACCACATTTGGTTTTGACAAGAGCAAAGTGACCTGCTTCAACTGTGGAGAGAAAGGGCACTTCAAGAGGGAATGTGTCAAGCCAAAGAAGACGGGTAATGGGAACCCGTTCTCATCCTTTACTCGCCAAGACAAGCAAGCTTCCAGTTCTACTTCATCAAACAAGGACCCAAAAGCCTTGACTGCTCATGATGATGAAGGACAGGACTGGAGTTTTAGATTTGTCTCCCCAGAATCTAACATTGCCAGTGTTGAAGATATTGATGATGATTCTGCGAGTGAAGGTGATTTAGCAGTTGATATAGCGATGTCACACAGTGAAGAAACAACTGCAGCTGAAGTCAGTTACATACCAAAGGAGGAGACTTCCACGTCAGATACAGAAAAGTCAGAATCACCAGAACCAGAGACGTCTGATGCTGCGTTGATGGCTAACTCTTCTGAAACAACACAGGTAAGTACAACTGACCAAATGTTTAATAATCATGCTTGTTCTAACTGTGATATGTTTAGGAATAGCATTGATGAAAAATTTGCTAGGTTATTAGATCACAATGATAACTTAGTAAAGGATTTACAACTATGCACTGAGGCCAATAGAGTTCTAAAACAAAATGAGCATAGTTATAAAGAAAAGATAGACCTATTGACTAAACAACTTAGGGAAACCGAAGTAGTTGCCTTTAATCAATCAAATGACATTAGGTACTATCTAAACTCCCTAGAGGACACTAAGAAACAAAAGGCAGTTCTAGAAGTAGAAGTTAATTCCTTAAAACAGAAACTGCATAGTTGGACTAGTTCTTCACACATAGTTCAACACTTAGTGAGAGAAAGAAATAATGGGGAGGGATTAGGCTACAAAGTGGTTCCACCACCACCTGAGACCTTGATGAACACCAAGTCTAAACCAGTAAACAACAACCCAATCAAGGATCATGTGGTGACCACTCCTCTTGTTACTGATCCAGACACATCATGTTCATCTACTGAATCTGGACAGAAACAAAAGGAGGCCACTTCAAAGGCAAAGGGTAAATTGCCTTGTGTTAATCTGGAAAATGAATTTGAAAAAGTTAACTTAAAGTCAGGGTCAAACAGAGTCAAATCAGAACCCAAAAAGACTTCAAACGTTAATTTTTCACATGCTACAAGTCAAAAACCAGTTAACCAAAAAGTTGAACAAGTTAAACAGGTTAAAACAGTTAAATTTGTTAAACCAGAGAAAACATCAAACATGCAAGAGTCAAAACCTAAAGTGATTGATGTTACTAAAGTGTCACACATTTCTCCACAAAGAAAGTCTAATTATAAAGTTGATAGCAGATTGTGCTACAACTGTGGAGAATGTGGACATATTGCTTCCTATTGTCCTTTCTATCAGACACCTAGGAAGAAGATTGATCTTCAGGACTCTAGACCTAGGTCTTCTAAGAGGAGTTCTCTAACTCCACCTAGAAGATCTAGTGAACCTAAAGTCCAACCTGTAAGCCAGACGACTGTTTATCATAAACAGGCATTGCACAAATCTGGCTTATGGAAAGAGAAGTCATCCTGTGTGTCTGATACTGATGACAAGAAGGAATCTGAGTTACCCTCACCTTCTAAAGGTCAATGGGTAGAGTTTATGATGTGTGATGCCTCTGGGAAACCCAAGACAGTAAAGGCTTGGGTTCCTAACCTAAACTAATACATTTACTTGATATGTGCAGGGTGTTCGGTATAGCGCTGAGACTAACACGTGGATTATAGACAGCGGAGCATCCAGGCACATGACAGGAAATAGAGCCCTTTTATCAAATGTCAAACAAATAAAAGGAGGGCATGTTTCCTTTGCAGGAAACAAGGGAGGATACATCACAGCACAGGGAGAAGTGGGAAATCAGAAAGTTAAGTTTGATAAGGTGAACTACGTTCAACAACTTCAGAATAACTTACTTTCTGTTTCCCAAATCTGCGATAAAGGATTTAAAGTCATCTTCGACAACAAGAAGTGTTACGTGCTGAAGAAAGACTATATGATTCCAGAGGACCAAGTTCTGATGACTGCTTCAAGATATAAGGACCTATATGTCTTGGATCTGTCAACAGCTGCTCCAACGGATCATGAGGTGCAGTGCTTTCTATCTAAAGCTACTGAGAAGGACTCAATCTCCTGGCATAGGAGAATGGGACACATTAGTCAAAGGAAGATGAATCACTTGATTCAGAAGGACTTAGTGAGAGGAGTAAATGTCAAGAACTTCCAACTTCCTGACTTTTGTGTAGCTTGCAAGAAAGGCAAACAGACAAAGAAGTCTCATAAGGAAAAGAAAGTTCATTCAATAGAACTTCCTCTTGAACTTCTTCACATGGATCTGTTTGGTCCAGTCAGTACAAGGAGCATTGCAGGCGATCTGTACTGTTTTGTGGTCACTGATGACTACTCAAGGTTCACTTGGGTAATGTTTCTGAAATCCAAATCAGAAACATTTGAGTCATTCAAGGAATTAGTCACCACTCTGGAATCTCTCTACAAGCTAAAGGTTAGACAAGTACGCTCAGACAACGGGACCGAATTCAAGAATCAATGGATGGAGGCATACTGCAAGGAAAAGGGAATTGTTCATCAATTCACTTCAGCATACACGCCTCAGATGAATGGTGTTGCTGAGAGGAAAAATAGGAGCTTGATAGAGACTGCACGGACTATGCTGGCGGACTCGAAACTGCCTATCCAATTCTGGAATGAGGCAGTAGCAAATGCATGTTATACACTGAATCGAGTCCTAATAGTCAAGCGCCACGGAAAGACATGTTATGAGCTACTACAAAGACGCAAACCGAATTTGGAGTATCTTGAACCTTTGGCGCGCCGTGTACACTTCTGAAGAAGACGCAAGAAGGAAAATTCAGCGAGAAGGCAGATGAAGGAATCTTTCTAGGATACAACATACCGAATAAGCGAGTTTACAATAACTCAACGGGTCTTGTAGAAGTGTGGTGTAATGTCGACGTTCAGAGATATACCACGCCTCCTACAGGCAAAGGACCTGCCTACTTCTTCGATTATGATGGATTCTTCAAATCCTTCAACATACCTCTCTCTCCCTCGGATGATGAGCTAGCTACTAGGATGATGTATGATATTCTGAATACACCATCTAGCACACAGGGAGAATCATCTACTCAGTCAGGGGGAGTAGTCGACGACAGTGACTCCTCCTCTGAAGATGAAGCTGAAGCAGATGACCAGAACAGTCAGGAGGAACAGGTTCCAGTTCCTGAAAGTCCACAAGCATCTACGAGTGATGCACCTTCGACTTCAGAACCTCAAACTCCAACTACCTCAGATGCAGAACCAAATGTTCATAATCTTGGTTCTGAGGTAGCTGTTCCTACTACTCCAGGATCACGACTAAACGTCTATCATCCCCTTGACAATGTTATTGGGGATGTCAGATCAGGAGTACAAACCCGAAATCAGTTATACTCAGCTGATTACGCCTCGGTTATGGAGAAAGGTTACATTCATGATGGTGCCTATCGATGTTTTGTCTCGCAGGTTGAGCCAAAATATGTCAGTGAAGCACTAATGATGAGGCGTGGGTGAGTGCCATGCAAGAAGAACTTCTGCAGTTTAAGAAGTTAGGTGTATGGACTCTGGTTGATAAACCTAAAGGTGCTAAAGTCATTGGCACTAAATGGGTACTAAAATGCAAGAAGGATGACCAAGGGGTCATTATCAGGAACAAAGCTCGACTGGTGGTTCAAGGTTTTCGCCAAGTCGAGGGAATTGACTACAATGAGGTGTTTGCACCCGTGGCAAGGATGGAAGCTATTCGTATCTTCCTTGCCTATGCATCGTACATGAAGATCAAAGTCTACCAATTAGATGTAAAGAGTGCATTCCTTCATGGGGAAATCAGAGAAACAGTCTATGTAAGTCAACCCGAGGGTTTTGAAGATCCTTACCATCGGGATAGAGTTTACAAGCTCGACAAAGCTTTGTATGGGCTTCATCAAGCTCCTCGAGCTTGGTATGAGAAACTCTCAACTCATCTTGTGAAACACGGCTTTCGCAGGGGAGTAATTGACTGTACACTGTTTATTAAGGAAAAGGATGGCGACCTACTGCTTGTACAGATATATGTTGATGACATAATCTTCGGGTCAAAGAACGAAGAGTTATGTAAAGAGTTTGAAGCAGTAATGAAGAAAGAATTTGAGATGAGTGCCATGGGGGAGATGAAGTTCTTTCTCGGGTTACAGGTGGATCAAACACCTAATGGAATCTTTCTACATCAGACCAAGTATGTAGGAGACATTCTCAGTCGCTTTGACATGGAGAATGCTTCTGCTGCTGGGACTCCACTTGCTACTAATCATGATATAGCACCGGATGATAATGGAGATCTAGTAGATGCCACTATGTACCGAGGAATGATCGGATCCCTCATGTATCTCACTGCCTCAAGACCTGATATTATGTATGCTACATGTCTATGTTCAAGATATCAGGCTAAACCAAAGGTCAACCATCTGATCGGGGTCAAGAGGATTTTTCGTTATCTGAAGGGTACACCCACACTTGGATTGTGGTACCCTCATGATGATGACTTTGAGCTTACCGCGTATAGTGACTCGGATTACGGGGGCTGCAAGATGAACTACAAGTCTACATCAGCAGGGTGTCAATTCTTTGGGAGAAGATTAGTTACCTGGCAGTGTAAGAAGCAGACATCGGTTGCCTTGTCAACCTGTGAAGCCGAATATGTTGCTGCTGCAAGTTGCTGTTCTCAAATCATCTGGATTCAACAGCAAATGCGGGATTACGGTTTAAAATTCTCATCTACTCCTATTTTTGTTGATAACTCTGCTGCAATTGCAGTAACTAAAAATCCGGTCCAACATCCTAAGACCAAACACATCGGTATTAAATACCATTTCATAAGAGATTGTTTTGAAAAGAACTTAATTGATGTGGTTAAAATTAATACTGATTTTCAACGCGCTGACCTCTATACTAAAGCCTTTGATAAACCACGTTTTCAATATTTATTAGAGGTCAACGGTGTTAAAAAGAAAAGTGAGGTAATTCCTGATGATGAAAATGTGTAGTCCGATGTCGTGTAGTTAAATTTTATTTTATTTATTTTGATTTGTCTATTTGATTTAATTTTATTTAAACTCATGTTCTCTTGCTGTTTATTAAAATCCTAAAATAATTAAACCAGAAATGATTTTAGTATTTTAGGGGGAGAATATGTCAGCAAGTTAACATTAAAAAAAAAAAAAAAAAAAAAAAAAAAATGAGGGAGAAGGAGTAGCGAGCTGAAATAAGGTAGATTGTATCTGTGATACCGATTCAATACCTTTGGAAAATGATAGTACACAGGAACAAATCAAGAGGGACTTTAAAATTTAAGTTTTAGTAATATGCAAAAGTTCAAAGTAATAAATCTGTGTAGTCTAAGCAATACTAAAAGGAAAGATGATAGAAAACTGGCAACTCCTAAGGTGACACAAAGAAAGTAGACTTAGAGGCTGCTAGACCATATATGATATGTTGGTAGATTCAACACAATAGACAAATAGACCTGATTGGTGATTTCAAGATAAAACTAAGTGTTCAACTGACTGTGGGCTCCATCTTATCACTGGTTAACACAATCAACAATATTCCAATAAGGGGTAATGAGCAATTAAACGCCACAAATGTGTGCGGATGACCATAACTAGAGCAAAGCAAGAAAAAAATGAAAGACAAATGCAATAAAGCTAATGACTTATGTTGTTGGTGCATTTTGTGCAAAATAAAATAAGCTGCTCTAACAAGGAGATAGGTTATGTGCCTCTCTGCTGTGCGATGGCACTGACCTGAGGATAAGCATAACCTAGATATTCTAGAATTCATTGTTGTTTGCCGCCTCTCTGCTGTGCGATGGCACTGACCTGAGGACAGGCTTCTCTTTGAAAGCTCTAAGAATAGTCTCTTCTTGTAATAATACCCGTAGACCGCTCAAAAGCTCCTGAGGAATGTTGATTACCATATAAGTGTGGGATCCACAAGTGTTAGTTGAAATAATTAAACCTAAATAAGTCACCAGTCTGTGTCAAAAGTCTGTGTATGGATTTAAGTGGACAAACATACTGACAATCATTGTGGCTACATCTCAAAGGTTCAAATCAATGTGAAAACCTAAGAGTTTCAGTATGATTTCCTTATGTTGCTAACGACTCTGGATGAACACCGAGAACTTGAGCATCAAAAGGTTTAATAACGAGTCCCAAATGATTTGAATTGCCTGTATGATTCCAAAAATTGATTGGTCCAGATGTGATCAACCTAAGTTGAAGCTATCTACTCCCGAACCAAATCCCGTAGATATCAATCTCTGGATTTATCTCTCACAAAAAGCCAAAAATATGTCTGATTATGTAATTAGTTTAAATTCTTAAATTAGTTAGTTTGTTTTAAGTTTTAATTTGAGTCAAGTGTCGGGCTACATCAGGAAAATCAGAAGGAATAAACTCACTAAAAGGGTCATGTCTGAGATGACCATATGTGCTTTGAAAGGTTATATCAGTCACGTCTGAGGTGACAAAGTATTTTTAAAAGGGTCACGTCTGAGGTGACCAAAGTGGTTAAAAGGATCACGTCTGAGGTGATCAAAGTGTTTTCAAGATAAAAGGATCATGTCTGAGATGATCAAAAGTTAACGTTAATTTAATTAATATAAAAGAGTTTAAAGGTAAATTGGTAAAATAGCAGAAAAATTAACTAAGTATGACCCATTCGCACGAATGGACCATACGTATGGACTAACCATACGAATGAAGTCCATTCGCACGAATGGATCATACGATTAGTCCAATCGGAGGCTTAAGTGCGAACGAGTGAGTCAGTCGCACGACTGAACTTCAGTCGGACGACTGGAGAAGGGCGACTGACCCAATCGCACGACTGAGTCCCACTCGCACGACTGAAAGGTGCGAATGAACTCAGTCGCACGATTGGATCTAGGGTTGATATAAATAGAGGTGGAGTCGGTCGCAGAGACTCATCACCCTCAAATCGCCCCTAAATCGCACATCCTACCGTTACTCTGCCAAAATTTGATTTGCCTGAGTTTTCTTGTTGATTCTGTGTTACTGACGTTCGTTAATCATCGTACAGGTATTTTGAAGTCTTCTTCCATCAAAATCAGAAAGAATGGAACCCTAAATGGAACACGACTGTGAATGCGAACCGAGACTTTCAAACCCTAATAACCTATTAAAACTAAGCAATATGTTAAAATTAAGTAAAATAGGTTGTTAGTAAAGAGAATGCGACACTAAAGAACCGGTTAATTGAGTTATAAGACTTAGTTTGCGTAGATTCGAACATTGGACGACTGAACACATGAGACAGACGACTGGTCGTCCGGATGAACTTCAGTCGCACGACTGAAGGGAACGATTCACTTAACCGCACGACTGAACCATGCGAATGAGACTCAGTCGCACGACTGGTGTAACCGCACAAGAGTACATGCGCATGAGTCCAGTCGCACACTCAGTCGTGCGCATGAGGTCAATCGCACGTCTGAACCTCAATCGCACGATTCAGTCGCACGACTGTCTTCAGTCGTACAACCTCAATCGCATGACAGATAGTTTTATTCAAAGTCTAAGTGTTGCTTTATACTCTTAGCCAACGAAACTAACGTTTATATTATTATGTGTTACAGATGGCGAGTCGATGGAATATGAGCACCAAGCACAACATATGTGCTCACCTGGACTTGACATCCAGGAATGCAGCCGACTTCACAGGCATTATTACTTTTCTACAGAGATCCAGGATCGCTCATGCTATATCCACTCCTTGCACACCATACAGATCAGTGCAGCAGGCCTTCTGGGAAGGCGCATCTGTAGATAGATCCACCGAGCCTCATTGCATCAGGAGCTCGATTTTTGGTGAGGCTATCACTGTTTCTGAGGAGGATCTGAGGATAGTTCTACAGTTTGGAGACGATGCTGAGTGTCCCACACGTCTACACCCCCTCACTGTCAGAGGATGTTTCATGAGAGCCAAGTACTCTGGGGACATCAATGCCGGGGTACTCAACAAGAGTAACCTCTGTCCCCAGTTTAAGTACCTTGCGCACGTGCTGCTGAAGTGTATTGCATCCAGGAAAGGAGGTTTTGACGAGCTCTCCGACCAGATCCAGAACGCATATGCAGCGTTGGTGCTGAACCACCCGTTCAGCTTCTCCAAGATGATATTCACTTACTTGGTGGAGAACCTCGAGGGGAAAGGGAAGGAAGGCTTCTGTATGTACCCCAGATTCTACAGATGATCATTGACCAGAAGCTTCCCTCCCTGCCGAAGGAGAAGGAGGACGCTGTTGTTCTTGAGGTCATGGACGACACGACTCTTGGCCGGATGAAGGTATACAGGGGGAAGCAGGTGAAGCCCCCTGTCAGGAGGTTGTTTGGGCATCTGGCCCGTGCTGATTATGTGGCGCCAGCCAAGAGGAAGTGGCGCCACGAGGACAGTGACTCGGATGTGAGCATATTGCTATACCAGAGACTGACTCTGATGATGATGATAGCGGCGACGCCGGGGATGACATGCCTGCCCCATCTAGAGGCACAGATACAGACGTTATTCCCCCGGGGTCAGCCACTGCCGGAGAGGTCGCAGAGATGGCCGGTTTCCATCAAGAGTTTGTTACTGGTGATATAGAGGAGGAGGAGTCAGATGAGGAGCCCCTCACCAGGACTGTGGGAAGTAAAGTAGTTCCCACAGACCACGGGCTTAGGGTGGTTGGTGAACACCCTAGGGACTCCTCGGAGAGAGACACTGACCCGAACTATGTTCCGGGGTCAGTAAGCAGAGCTGCAGGGGGAGCATCTACTTCCTCCGGGACTAGGAGGAAGCGGATGGCTCAACCCCATGGATTGAAGAAGAAGAAGCGTCGCTTGACCTTCGTGACTACTACTTCCAGCACCACAGCTACCACTACCACCACTACTGACATACCACCCACCACATCACCACAGCCACCACAGCCACTACTCCCTCTACCACATCCACCACTTTACCTACCACCACTGTAGCTATCCCATCCATCACCAGATCATTCACTCCTACTTCACCAGCATCAGCTCACCGACCCATATTCACCACTGCCACTGCCACCACCACCACACATCATGCTGGACCTTCAGCCCAGCCCTCACATGCTCATGGATTCACTCTACCTCACATCGGGGTAGAGGAGCAGCTCTCAGCGCTAAACCGTATGGTGATGCGTCTGCTTGCTGCGGACGAGGAGAAGGCGGCGCAGATCCGCCAGCTGACCGACCTGGCTGCTGCCCAATCTCAGCAACTGGCAGAGCAGGCTCGGGTCATAGACCAGCAGAGAGTTGAGGTGTCCCAACTCCAAGACATGCAGGCTCAGTCCGTCAAACGTATAGAGGAGTTGGAGACGACCAACAAGACTATCATGCTGAGGCTGAAGGGGTCGAAGGATGAGCCCCTAAAGCTAAAGGAAGGTGACGGGGATGATGGAGATGATGATGATGAAGATGAGGATGATGATGAGGAAGATGATGATGATGAGGAGACATATCAAACAGATCCAAACTTTCAAAGGGATGAGTTTGACTTTGCTCCCCTTCAAATGGTCAAGACTCAATTAACCATGATTCTTGACCTACAAGGGATAGTAAGACGGTCTGTGAGTTATACCCCTGAAGAAGGGGAGATAATTCATGACCTGTCTGATGAGCAACTGGCAGAAATGTTCAGACTCAATCCCGATGAAATAGTGAAGGACGCTCCAACAGTTGATTCAACCAGTGATGAGGAACTGAATGACATTGATGAAGTTGAGGTTGAAGACATTACTGCAGAAGAGTATCCTCAGTACGCTGACGCCGAGGGAAATGTGGTCCCCAATCTGGGTGAATCCCTAGTCAGTGATACTTTTGAGGTACTAGACAAGATGGAGCAAGAAACAGAAAAGACTGAAGGAACAGCCCAAGCCTCCAATGCAGACGTAGATATTCGCAAGGCTGAATGGGCTGCCTGTTTTGAAGAAGTAAGAGCCCAGCGTGATGCACCAAAGAGAGATGCCTACACCAAGCTCTACAGAGTCAAGAAACACCATAAGGTGTCAGGCAGGATTATCTCATGGGCTTATTTTGAAGACCTTAACGCTTATGCAGTTAAGAGGGAGCAGGGCATAGAGTACTTCAGGTTTCCACATGATCTGAAGACTCTACCTGGTTTTGAGCTCAACCAGCTGGCTAAACTAAAGCTGCTGTATGCTGACCCGAGAAAGATGTCAGGCTGGTTTGAGGCTGCCCTGAGGAAAGAGTACCACACCAGGTGGGTCAACTTCAAACCTCAACAACCTACGAGGTATATCAGACATTCTGAAGTTGATCCCATAACTGGTAAGCCCAAGATAGTGCTGAAGTGGAGTCCCCCGAGAACAATGTCGAGAATCCCTCTCAGGGAAATGCCACAGGACTTCACTCCCCACTTCAAATGGTGGTACTATGATTGGAGAACTGCTGAAGCTGTCATAGTTCTGAATAAAGAGGGACAAATGGATACTATCAGGGTATTCGACCCGATGTGGCTAACCAACTTGTCTGCTAATGATGTCTATACATTATACAAGTGGCCACTGTTCTATGACACACAAGACATTGTACAAGCCCTCCAGTTCCAAAACGTTATACGACTTTGCTTTGCGTTTGAGATACACGCAGGAGTCACTAAAGAGGAGAAGTACAAGAAGTATAAGGAGGTGATGCAGAAGACAAGAGATTAGATAGATCTAGGTCCAAGGGGGAGTTTGTTGATGCATGTATGTCCCTAGATCAATCTTGTAGGTCCAAGGGGGAGTTTGTTGATGTAATAGTATCGATTAATGAAATGATATGAATTGTTTGTTACTTGTGATGTTTAATATTTCATTAATGAGTCGTGATTGAATTGATTGGGTTTATGATTGTTTGAATGATTGCACATTACGTTATATTAATTAAAACATTCAAACTTAACTTAATGAAGTTCTCATGCGAATGGCCCATGCGAATGGACCACACGCATGAATAACTTCATACGATTGACTCAATCGCACGACTGAAACAGGAGACTGGATCAGTCGTATGATTGACACATAAGATTGACTCAATCGCACGACTGAACACTCAGTCGTGCGGATGAATCAACCGCATGGTTCAATCGCACGACTGAACCATACTTATGGCCCAGTCGCTCGATTGAACAATACTAACCTATAAATAGACCCAATTCGTGGAAAAACGTAAGCATTCATCCCATTACGATTCCAGACGTACCCTAGCCGTCCAGAAGCCTCCCAAATCGTTCTCCAAGTTCACAGAACACATCAGATCGATTCCTAATCGATTTCTGACGTTGGATTCAATTCTTGATTGATTCATCGTGTGTTCTCACTGATTGGATCGCCAATCAAATAGGATTCCACACTATTTGAGTTGGTTTAACACGCTAATCACTAGGTACATGCTCATGCGCATGTACTCTTATGCGGTTACACCAGTCGTGCGACTGAGTCTCATTCGCATCCTTCAGTCGCATCAGTTAAAGTTTATTTGATTAGATTCTAAGTTTATTAGCCATGGAAGATCAGATGTCAGCCTTTACTGCTGGGAAGGACTCAAGGATTCAGAACCTGCTGTTGCTTGAGAGTGAGGTGGGTAATCACAATAAACCACCAAAGCTCTTGACTTTAGATGAGTTTCCCCACTGGAAACAACGTTTTGAGATCTACCTCAATGGAGTAGATCCTAATCTGTGGGAAGCTATTGAGGTCGGTTACAGTACACCGGTGGGAGCTGATGGAGTTAAATTAACGTTAAGTGGGATGACCGACGCACAGAAAGTAAAGTACAATGCAGAGAAAAGGGTTTATGCATTGATCACTCAGTCTATCCCCAAAGACATATTCCACCAGTATTCAGAGAACAAGCAGTCCAAGAAACTGTGGGATGAGCTAGAGAAGAGATATGATGGGAATGCGTCATTGAAGGCAATCAAGGCAAAGGAGTTAAAGAAGGAATTCGATAACTTCTCATCGATTGGTAATGAGAGTTTAGACAAAGTCATAGACAGATTCTACCACTTGATGAGCGAATTGCATACACATGGAGTGGAAACGACTATGGAAGAGAAAGTAAGCAACTTCGCAGACGGATTGCCTGATAAGTGGGCATCATTTGTGTCTAACCTTAGACAGAATGAAATGCTGATAAAGCTGGATATAAATGACTTCATTCTCAAGTTGCGTGAAGAAGCACTAAGGATGAAGTATAGAGCATAGAAGTCTTCGTATACACAAAATCCAGCTTTATACAACGCCACGCCTCAAGCTAAGACCTCTGGAGCACCTCTCCAGACAGCATTTGTGTCTAGCTCGTCAGGTCCTTCACATGCTTCTCCTTCTGGATCAGACACGTCAGGGTCATCATGTACCCACTATATTGGATCAGAAGCAAGTGCTACCAAATTGAAGACCGAGAACCTCGGTAATGTGACCGTAGAAGTAGCACGAGAGCATATGGATCTTCTAGCCGCAGTGGTTCATTCATATGATGGACTTGTTGCTGGGAAGATTGGAAACTGCCATCTGGCAGATGAGGACTACGAGCAGGTGGATGAAATGGAGCTGGAGAGGATGGATATAATGTGGGCCTTAGCTAGCGCTGTCCGAAGGGCGAAGAAGTTTGTTAAGAAGACAGGACAAAACTTGATAGCTACTAAGGATACCACATTTGGCTTTGACAAGAGCAAAGTGACCTGCTTCAACTGTGGAGAAAAGGGGCACTTCAAGAGAGAATGTGTCAAGCCAAAGAAGACGGGTAATGGGAACCCGTTCTCATCCTTTACTCGCCAAGACAAGCAAGCTTCCAGTTCTACTTCATCAAACAAGGATCCAAAAGCCTTGACTGCTCATGATGATGAAGGACAGGATTGGAGTTTTAGGTTTGTCTCACCAGGAGAATCTAACATTGCCAGTGTTGAAGATATTGATGATGATTCTGCGAGTGAAGGTGATCTAGCAGTTGAGATAGCGATGTCACATAGTGAAGAAACAACTGCAGCTGAGGTCAGTTACAAGCCAAAGGAGGAGACTTCCAAGTCAGAGACAGAAAAGTCAGAATCACCAGAACCAGAGACGTCTGATGCTGCGTTGATGGCTAACTCTTCTGAACCAACACAGGTAAGTACAACTGACCAAATGTTTAATAATCATGCTTGTTCTAACTGTGATATGTTTAGGAATAGCATTGATGAAAAATTTGCTAGGTTATTAGATCACAATGATAACTTAGTAAAAGATTTACAACTGTGCACTGAGGCTAATAGAGTTCTAAAACAAAATGAGCATAGTTATAAAGAAAAGATAGACCTATTGACTAAACAGCTTAGGGAAACCGAAGTAGTTGCCTTTAACCAAGCAAATGACATTAGGTACTATCTAAATCCCTAGAGGACACTAAGAAGCAAAAGGCAGTCTTAGAAGTAGAAGTTAATTCATTAAAACAGAAACTGCACAGTTGGACTAGTTCATCACACATAGTTCAACACTTAGTGAGAGAAAGGAATAACGGGGAGGGATTAGGCTACAAAGTGGTTCCACCTCCACCTGAGACCTTGATGAACACCAAGTCTAACCCAGTAAACAACAACCCCATCAAGGATCATGTGGTGACTACTCCTCTTGTTACTGATCCAGACACATCATGTTCATCTACTGAATCTGGACAGAAACAAAAGGAGGCCACTTCAAAGGCAAAGGGTAAATTGCCTTGTGTTAATCTGGAAAATGAATTTGAAAAAATTAACTTAAAGTCAGGGTCAAACAGAGTCAAATCAGAACCTAAAAGGACTTCAAACGTTAACTTTTCACATGCTTCAAGTCAAAAACCAGTTAACCAAAAGTGGAAGATGTTAAACAGGTTAAAACGGTTAATTTTGTTAAACCAGAGAAAACATCAAACATACTAGAGTCAAAACCTAAAGGAATTGATGTTACTAGAGTGTCACGCACTTCTCCACAAAGAAAGTCTACTTATAAAGTTGATAGCAGGTCATGCTACAACTGTGGAGAATGTGGACACATTGCTTCCTATTGTCCTTTCTATCAGACACCTAGGAAGAAGATTGATCTTCAGGACTCTAGACCTAGGTCTTCTAAGAGGAGTTCTCTAACTCCACCTAGAAGATCTAGTGAACCTAAAGTCCAACCTGTAAGCCAGACGACTGTTTATCATAAACAGGCATTGCACAAATCTGGCTTATGGAAAGAGAAGTCATCCTGCATGTCTGATACTGATGACAAGAAGGAATCTGAGCTACCCTCACCCTCTAAGGGTCAATGGGTAGAGTTTATGATGTGTGATGCCTCTGGGAAACCCAAGACAGTAAAGGCTTGGGTTCCTAACCTAAACTAATACATTTACTTGGTATGTGCAGGGTGTTCGATACAGCGCTGAAACTAACACGTGGATTATAGACAGCGGAGCATCCAGGCACATGACAGGAAATAGAGCCCTTTTATCAAACGTCAAACAAATAAAAGGAGGGCATGTTTCCTTTGCAGGAAACAAGGGAGGATACATCACAGCACAGGGAGAAGTGGGAAATCAGAAAGTTAAGTTTGATAAGGTGAACTACGTTCAACAACTTCAGAATAACTTACTTTCTGTTTCCCAAATCTGCGATAAAGGATTTAAAGTCATCTTCGACAACAAGAAGTGTTACGTGCTGAAGAAAGACTACATGATTCCAGAGGACCAAGTTTGATGACTGCTTCAAGATATAAAGACCTTTATGTCTTGGATCTGTCAACAGCTGCTACAACGGATCATGAGGTTCAGTGCTTTCTATCTAAAGCTACTGAGAAGGACTCAATCTCCTGGCATAGGAGAATGGGACACATTAGTCAAAGGAAGATGAATCATTTGATTCAGAAGGATTTAGTAAGAGGAGTAAATGTCAAGAACTTCCAACTTCCTGACTTTTGTGTAGCTTGCAAGAAAGGCAAACAGACAAAGAAGTCTCATAAGGAAAAGAAAGTTCATTCAATAGAACTTCCTCTTGAACTTCTTCACATGGATCTGTTTGGTCCAGTCAGTACAAGGAGCATTGCAGGCGATTTGTACTGTTTTGTGGTCACTGATGACTACTCAAGGTTCACTTGGGTAATGTTTCTGAAATCCAAATCAGAAACATTTGAGTCATTCAAGGAATTAGTAACCACACTGGAATCTCTCTACAAGCTAAAGGTTAGACAAGTACGCTCAGACAACGGGACAAAATTCAAGAATCAATGGATGGAGGCATACTGCAAGGAAAAGGGAATTGTTCATCAATTCACTTCTGCCTACACGCCTCAGATGAATGGTGTTGCTGAGAGAAAGAACAGAAGCTTGATAGAGACTGCACGGACTATGCTGGCTGACTCGAAACTGCCTATTCAATTCTGGAATGAGGCAGTGGCAAACGCATGTTATACACTGAATCGAGTCCTAATAGTCAAGCGCCACGGAAAGACATGTTATGAGCTACTACAAAGACGCAAACCAAATTTGGAGTATCTTGAAACTTTTGGCGCGCCGTGTACACTTCTGAAGAAGACACAAGAAGGAAAATTCAGCGAGAAGGCAGATGAAGGAATTTTTCTAGGATACAACATACCGAACAAGCGAGTTTACAATAACTCAACGGGTCTTGTAGAAGTGTGGTGTAATGTCGACGTTCAGAGATATACCACGCCACCTACAGGCAAAGGACCTGCATACTTCTTCGATTATGATGGATTCTTCAAGTCCTTCAACATACCTCTCTCTCCCTCGGATGATGAGTTAGCTACTAGGATGATGTATGATATTCTGAATACACCATCTAGCACACAGGGAGAATCATCTACTCAGTCAGGGGGAGTAGTCGAGGACAGTGACTCCTCCTCTGAAGATGAAACTGAAGCAGATGACCAGAACAGTCAGGAGGAACAGGTTCCAGTTCCTGAAAGTCCACAAGCATCTACGAGTGATGCTCCTTCGACTTCGGAACCTCAAACTCCAACTACCTCAGATGCAGAACAAAATGTTCATAATCTCGGTTCTGAGGTGGCTGTTCCTACTACTCCAGGATCACGACTAAACGTCTATCATCCCCTTGACAATGTTATTGGGGATGTCAGATCAGGAGTACAAACCCGAAATCAGCTATACTCAGCTGATTACGCCTCGGTGATGGAGAAAGGTTACATTCATGATGGTGCTTATCGATGTTTTGTCTCGCAGGTTGAGCCAAAATATGTCAGTGAAGCACTAAATGATGAGGCGTGGGTGAGTGCCATGCAAGAAGAACTTCTGCAGTTTAAGAAGTTAGGTGTATGGACTCTGGTTGATAAACCTAAAGGTGCTAAAGTCATTGGCACCAAATGGGTACTAAAATGCAAGAAGGATGACCAATGAGTCATTATCAGGAACAAAGCTCGACTGGTGGTTCAAGGTTTTCGTCAAGTCGAGGGGATTGACTATAATGAGGTGTTTGCACCCGTGGCAAGGATGGAAGCCATTCGTATCTTCCTTGCCTATGCATCGTACATGAAGATTAAAGTCTACCAATTAGATGTGAAGAGTGCATTCCTTCATGGGGAAATCAGGGAAACAGTCTATGTAAGTCAACCCGAGGGATTTGAAGATCCTTATCATCGGGATAGAGTTTACAAGCTCGACAAAGCTTTATATGGGCTTCATCAAGCTCCTCGAGCTTGGTATGAGAAACTCTCGACTCATCTTGTGAAACATGGCTTTCGTAGGGGAGTCATTGACTGTACACTGTTTATTAAAGAAAAGGATGGCGACCTACTGCTTGTACAGATATATGTTGATGACATAATCTTCGGGTCAAAGAACGAAGAGTTATGCAAAGAGTTTGAAGCAGTGATGAAGAAAGAGTTTGAGATGAGTGCTATGGGGGAGATGAAGTTCTTTCTCGGGTTACAGGTGGATCAAACACCTAATGGAATCCTTCTACATCAGACCAAGTATGTAGGAGACATTCTCAGTCGCTTTGACATGGAGAATGCTTCTGCTGCTGGGACTCCACTTGCTACGAATCATGATATAGCACCTGATGGGAATGGAGATCTAGTAGATGCCACTATGTACCGAGGAATGATTGGATCCCTCATGTATCTCACTGCCTCAAGACCTGATATTATGTATGCTACATGTCTATGTTCTAGATATCAGGCTAAACCAAAGGTCAACCATCTGATCGGGGTCAAGAGGATTTTTCGTTATCTGAAGGGTACACCCACACTTGGATTGTGGTATCCTCATGATGATGACTTTGAGCTTACTGCGTATAGTGACTCGGATTACGGGGGCTGCAAGATGAACTACAAGTCTACATCAGCAGGGTGTCAATTCTTTGGGAGAATATTAGTTACCTGGCAGTGTAAGAAGCAGACATCGGTTGCATTGTCAACCTGTGAAGCTGAATATGTTGCTACTGCAAGTTGCTGTTCACAAATCATCTGGATTCAACAGCAAATTCGGGATTACGGTTTAAAATTCTCATCTACTCCTATTTTTGTTGATAACTCTGCTGCAATTACAGTAACTAAAAATCCGGTTCAACATCCTAAGACCAAACACATCGGTATTAAATACCATTTCATAAGAGATTGCTTTGAAAAGAACATAATTGATGTGGTTAAAATTAATACTGATTTTCAACGCGCTGACCTCTATACTAAAGCCTTTGATAAACCACGTTTTCAATATTTGCTAGAGGTCAACGGCATTAAAAAGAAAAGTGAGGTAATTCCTGATGATGATAATGTGTAGTCCGATGTAGTTTAGTTAAAGTTTATTTTATTTTATTTTATTTGTCTATTTTATTTTATTTTATTTAAACTCATGTTATTTTACTGTTTATGAAAATCCTAAAATAATTGAACCAGAAATGATTTTAGTATTTTAGGGGGAGAATATGTCAGCAAGTTAACATTAAAAAAAAAATTGAGGGAGAAGGAGTAGCTAGCTGAAATAAGGTAGATTGTGTGTGTGATACCGATTCAATACCTTTGGAAAATGATAGTACACAGGAACATATCAAGAGGGACTTTTAAGTTTTGAAAAGATGAAAAAGTTCAAAGTATAAGTCTGTGTAGTCTGAGCAATATAAAAAGGAAAGATGATAGAAAACTGGCAACTCCTAAGGTGACACAAAGAAAGTAGACTTAGATGCTGCTAGACCACAAATGATATGTTGGTAGATTCAACACAATAGACAATTAGACCTGATTGGTGATCTCAAGATCAAACTAAAGTGTTTAACTGACTGTGGGCTTCCATCTTATCACTGGTTAACACAATCAACAATATTCCAATAAGGAGCGATGAGCAATTAAACGCCACAAATGTGTGCGGATGACCATAATTAGAGCAAAAAAAAAAATGAAAGACAAATGCAATAAAGCTAATGACTTATGTTGTTGGTGCATTTTGTGTAAAATAAAATAAGCTGCTCTAACAAGGAGATAGGTTGTGTGCCTCTCTGCTGTGCGATGGCACTGACCTGAGGATAAGCATAACCTAGATATTCTAGAATTCATTGTTGTTTGCCGCCTCTCTGCTGTGCGATGGCACTGACCTGAGGACATGCTTCTCTTTGAAAGCTCTAAGAATAGTCTCTTCTTGTAATAATACCCGTAGACCGCTCAAAAGCTCCTGAGGAATGTTGATTACCATATAAGTGTGGGATCCACAAATGTTAGTTGAAATAATTAAACCTAAATAAGTCACCAGTCTATGTCAAAAGTCTGTGTATGGATTTAAGTGGACAAACATACTGACAATCATTGTGGCTACATGCTCAAAGGTTAAAATCAATGTGAAAATCTAAGAGTTTCAGTATGATTTCCTTAAGTTGCTAACGACTCTGGATAAACACCGAGAATTTGAGCATCAAAAGTTTTAATAACTAGTCCCAAATGAGTTGACTTACCTGTATGATTCCAAAATTGAATTGGTCCAGATATGATCAATCTAAGTTGAAGCTTTCTACTCCCGAACCAAATCCCGTAGATATCAACCTCTGGATTTATCTCTCACAAAAAGCCAAAAATATGTCTGTTTATGTAATTTGTTTTAGTTCCTAAGTTAGTTAGTAGTTTTTAATTTTAATTTTATTAGTTTGTCGGACTACATCAGGAAAATCAGTAAGGAATCAACTCACTAAAAGGGTCATGTCTGAGATGACCATATGTGCTTTGAAAGGTTAAAATAGTCACGTCTGAGGTGACAAAGTGTTTTAAAAAGATCACGTCTGAGGTGATCAAAATGTTTTCAAGATAAAAATGGTCACGTCTGAGGTGATCAAAATGTTTTCCAGATAAGATGATCATGTCTAAGATGATCAAAGGTTCATAATGTTAATTTCATAAAGTTAAAAGGGGTTTAAATGTAAATTGGTCAAAATGGCAGAAAATTAACTAAGTATGACCCATTCGCACGAATGGACCATACGTATGGACTAACCATACGAATGAAGTCCATTCGCACGAATGAACTATGAGTATGGACCATCAAACCGAATGGCCCATACGATTAGTCCAGTCGGAGGCTTAAGTGCGAACGAGTGAGTCAGTCGCACGACTGAACTTCAGTCGGACGACTGGAGAAGAGCGACTGACCCAATCGCACGACTGAGTCCCACTCGCACGACTGAAAGGTGCGTATGAACTCAGTCGCACGATTGGATCTAGGGTTGGTATAAATAGAGGTGGAGTCGATCGCAGAGACTCACCACCCTCAAATCGCCCCTAAATCGCACTCCCTACCGTTACTCTGCCAAAATTTTATTTGCCCTAGTTTTACAGTTGATTGTGATTCACTGACGTTCGCCATTCATCATACAGGTAATTTGAAGTCTTGTTTAACCAAAAACAGAAGGATTGGAACCCTAACTTGGATTGTTCGACTGTGAAACCTGAACCGAGACAAAAAGCCCTAATAACCTATTCAAACCAAGCAAAACGTTAAAATTAAGTCAAATAGGTTATTAGTAACTAGAATGCGAGTATAATGAACCGGTTAATTGAGTTAAAAGACTTAGTTTGTGAAGTTTCGAACGATTGGCGACTGAACAACTGAGACAGACGACTGGTCGTCCGGATGAACTTCAGTCGCACGACTGAAGGGGACGATTTACTTAGTCGCACGATTGAACAATACTAACCTATAAATAGACCCAATTCGTGGAAAAACGTAAGCATTCATCCCATTACGATTCCAGACGTACCCTAGCCGTCCAGAAGCCTCCCAAATCGTTCTCCAAGTTCACAGAACACATCAGATCGATTCCTAATCGATTTCTGATGTTGGATTCAATTCTTGATTGATTTATCGTGTGTTCTCACTGATTGGATCGCCAATCAAATAGGATTCCGCACTATTTGAGTTGGTTTAACACGCTAATCACTAGGTATTTCGTTCAAATACCAGGTCCTAACATCAACCCATATAAGAACTTTTGTAATTTGATTGAATACATTTCCTTAGGTTTTGAACACGCTTCAGGGATTTTAAATCCTTCAGGAACTTTCATATAAATGTCATTATCAAGTGATCCATACAAGTAAGTTGTAACGACATCCATAAGACGCATATCTAAATTTTTAGATACTGCTAAGCTGATTAAATATCTAAAGGTTATTGCATCCATAACAGGAGAATACGTTTCCTCATAGTCAATTCCCGGCCTTTGAGAAAAACCTTGAGCTACTAGTCTAGCTTTATATCTTGTAACTTCATTTTTCTCATTTCGTTTTTACACAAAAACCCATTTGTACCCAATAGGCTTTACATGCGTAGGTGTTACAACAATGGGTCCAAAAACCTTTCGTTTGTTAAGTGAATTTAGTACAGCTTGCATGGCATCTTTCCATTTATCCTAATCATGTCGATTTTGACAATCATTTACCGATTTTGGTTTAGGAGCATCATCTTCGCTCATAAGATCACTTGCTACAGAATAAGAGAATACATCATCAATATTTTCCACTTCATCTCGATTCCATAATGTATGCATATGACCATAGTTGGTTGACATATCTTTATTCACTTCTTTCTCAGAGAAAGTTTGTTCACTTAGTGTTTTGTCACTATTGTTTTCTTTAAGATCATTTTCTTTTTCTGATATTTTCTTTTTTCGAGGATTTTTTATCTTTTGATCCAATCGGTCTTCCACGTTTCAAACGTTTCTGGGATTCATGAGCCGTATTTTTATCTATTTCCTTATTTGGAATCTCAACTTGAGCTGGAGCATTTGCAGCTGGTATATAAGATTTAGTTACTCTTTTTAGGCACAACTCGTATGCCAAGAAATTGATTATGGTTTCCACATCTGTCATGAATAACCTGGTTGACAATGAACAAATAATATCATCAAGTAACCTATCATCAGAAGCCATTAGTATTATGTCATTAACATGCAATAAAAAACGGGCTATTCAATTTCTTTTCCTTAAAAAAAAGCTAGTTGTTGTACTTCGAAAACCACAATAAAGTATAAATGAAACAAATACGTGGTAATAGGGACGAGGAAACAATTATAAACTATAAAGAGATTTTCAAAGACAAAATACATATATGGGATCTTGTTTTTACTTTGAAAAACTGGGATTGGAACATATAGACAACCACATCAAGATCCATATGTAAAAATACGTTTTGACATCTATTTGGTGGGTAGCCATGCTCGGGAGACTGCTAGACATGGAAAGGTCTGTATGATGCGTGTTTACAACAAGGCTAAATGCGTCAAAGCAATCACTACCAACATTTCTCATTTTATGACAAGACAGGCTTTATAATGTTGTATGTTGATGCATGTATGTCCCTAGATCATAATTTGTAATGTAATGAACTTGTCTGTCTGATTATGATGTAAGTTGTATTGATTAATGAAATGAAATGAATTGTTTGTTACTTGTGATGTTTAATATTTCATTAATGAGTTGTGATTGAATTGATTGGGTGAAATAAAACATTCAAACTTAACTTAATGAAGTTCTCATGCGAATGGCACATGCGAATAGACCACACGCATGAATCACTTCATACGATTGACTCAATCGCACGACTGAAACAGGAGACTGGATCAGTCGTATGATTGACACATAAGATAGACTCAATCGCACGACTGAACACTCAGTCGTGCGGATGAATCAACCGCATGGTTTAATCGCACGACTGAACCATACTTATGGCCCAGTCGCACGATTGAACAATACTAACCTATAAATAGACCCAATTCGTGGGAAAACGGAAGCATTCATCCCATTACGATTCCAGACGTACCCTAGCCGTCCAGAAGCCTCCCAAATCGTTCTCCAAGTTCATAGAACACATCAGATCGGTTCCTAATCGATTTCTGACGTTGATTTCAATTCTTGATTGATTCATCGTGTGTTCTCACTGATTGGATCGCCAATTAAATAGGATTCCGCACTATTTGAGTTGGTTTAACACGCAATCACTCGGTATTTCGTTCAAATACCAGGTCCTGACATTGTAATGTACCGTCCACATGATATTTGTGAGAAAATAACCACATGCAACGTATAATGTAAGCATTATAAGGCCTAGGTACGTATAATGTATAATGTAAGCATTACAAGGCCTAGATCCAGCTGAGGGTGTCTGAAGAGTTCAAGAGGAGAACCAATTTATATAGACAGAGGCTAGCAGGGAAAATGGTTGGTCAACTGGATATTGAGGCAGACCCAAAGATTAGCTTCGAAGGGGAAACTTCAGTTGAAGGCCCAGCTGTAGAACTTGCGAACCTTGAGACTACAACTCCTTCAGCACCCATCACCCTCAGTGAGACACTAGTTGGTGAAGGTGTCTCACAGCCTCTCCCTAGCCAGAGCTCAAGACAAGAATCAACTCAAGAAGGCCAAAGCTCTCTCCTCCTTGAGTCACACATGCCAATACTTGATAATGGAAAGAGGGTCTAACTTTTGAGGAGATTGAGGAGGAGAAGAGGGAGAGGAAGAGGAAGGAAAGGGAAGAAAGGATAAGAGAGATCCCCAGCTTCATGCAAGCTGCAATCAGGGCTATCCCTAGGCCAAATACTCAGGAAGATGAGTTAAAGGCAGCCAAATTGAACTATCTGGGGTCTAGGAACTACAACATAGATGAACTGATCTCTCTTCCCTTGAAAGAACCAAATGAACCGGCTGATACTGAAGTATCAAAAGAGAGGAAGGAGGCTGAGGCTGCTGAATTGCTCCTCAAGATTAAAGAAGAAAGGAAAAGAAGAAAATTGTATAAAGCCCTTGTCGTCTATCCAGTTTAAGAAAAGAAAGAGGCTGAGGCTGCTGTAACTTTCCACTCTTGTACTTTTATCATTTTTTGTAATATATTAGGATGTGAGCTATGGCATGTCGTAGTCACTTGTCAAAAACCAATCTGCCATTTGACTTTACTTGAATCTTGTTGTCTAGATTAGTGTTTCAGCTAGTCTTTAAAGTATGTTCGGCTGTAGGATGTAGTATAAAGTGTCTCATGTAACCACTCCTTAGGACTAATCCTTGTAACAATTGTAAAACATTGAGAGAAATATACATCATCCTTGAAAGCCAATCTCTTTGTTCTTGTGTGTTCTTTGCTTTTGTTCTTTGTTTCATCTGTCTAGTTCCATATTTGATTCGTTAAGTGTTACACTCTCAACCTTATGAAACTATTGCATAACCATAATCGGTCTTGCAAATTGCAACTGGCCCCTTGGTGGCAATGATATGTTTCTGGTTGGTCATATAATTGTTGGTTGTTCATTACATGAGACATTGCTGCTAGGTTTATGGGAACCAAGGGCAGCGCTGGCATTGTTGTGGGTGGAGATGTGCTATATCGTTCTAGCGACCGTGGTTTTATATCGGCGACCCTGTACACTGTGTATAGGGCGAAAGTAAGGGACCTCGATAAAGAGAGGGTGTGTGGGAAAGATAGAGGGCATTGTGACTAGCGTTCTAACTTTCTGACAAGGGTGATTTAAATACTCCCCCTCTGCTCAATTCTGATCTCTCTTTGGGTTTCCCTTTTTCAATTTTTACTCTGGCTTTTGTATGTTGCGGCCCACATGGCCACGATTTTAAGTGTGTTTGTGTTCTGTCTTTGGGCTTTGTTATTTGCTATTGGGATTCTTTTACACATCTTTGTTTTTGCTGTCGATTAACGGTTTTGGCTTTTGCTTTTCATTGCATATGATTGTTTTGGGCAGGTTTTGTGAATCAACTGTTTATTGGGTTTGTGGTATACATTTGATAGCTTTAAGTCATACAAATTTTGGGGTTTCCAAGATTGCAGTCGTTGATAACCTTTGATGGGATTGAATTTGTTGTATAGGTGCTATAGTTTGGGTCTGATTTGTTGGATCAATTTGTAAAGGAAACATCGGTAACATTATTGATTATTCGTAAGTAAGATCTTTCAATGATTATGACCTTGCGCTCATGTGAGATTATCAAAGGTTGTGATGAAGCTCGTATCCATCTAAGCTGTTAACTCACACTTTGGTGTGTACTATAAGCATAAGATAGTCTTGGGGTCAATTAGCACATTCAACTCTAGTTGGTTCACGTTTATCCAGAGGCGATGATGCGGAAAAAACGCCAGCCTTTAGTGTTTTGGCGTGCTAATCATGTTGAGTGCAACCACACCAGGCTGCGTTTCTAGCCTCCAAATGCTATCAATGACAGTTCTTGGTGTAGTTTTTTGTGCTAGCGACATTGTTTATTAATTTGGTATATACGAATCTTGAATTTCTATAAATTAGGTTAGCTTTGGGCGTTATGAACTTTAATTGTAAAAATAAATCATGTTTGTGCTATATTGAATTTTTGATAGGAAAATGATTGTTCGTGAGCTAATTCTTGCTTTGCCTATGTTCGATGTACCTTAGCTGTAAGTTACGAATTCTAAAAAACCATATTTATCTGTAATAAAGTGGAAGTGATGATTCAAACTTAGACTTATTGTTTGGTGTGGCGACAACGATGTCAATGTGATTTCATACTTTGTTGTACATTGCATCTCGGGTATTCCCAGCCATAATGACTCACGAACTCTGAACCAACATACCTGTTTGTAGTTGTTTTAATAACTTCAAAGTTGATTACTAGTCATGATATAAAAGGGTGTGTTTTAGTAAGTGTTATCGTTTTTGTTGTGGTGTTGATTCGTATTCTATTTCATCATAATGGAAGCGTATACATTGTTCAAGTTAAAAGTGTTTAGATTTTTGGTAGATTTTATAGCTTGATATGTTTGTTGAGATTGAGTTTGAAACCAATTAAAGGGACATCGAATCTTTATATATACAATGAAAAATCACACCTTAGCAAACTCACGTGAAGCACGAGAGATCAAACCTACTTAAAATTGGAAAAAAATAAATATATTGATAGAAAATGATTATTAAAATAAAATATTAAAGTAGATAATAGTTGTCAGAAGGTTGTTGTGATTTTGTTAGATGTAAAAAACCTAATTTTTGTCGTAAACTTTTATCAGGTCATAAATATTTTCCAACAGGGTTTCTTGCGACAATAGTTGGAAAACTATAAAGTTTTCTAGTATTGAGATAGATCTGACGTTCGGATCCGTATTTTATTGATTCGTTATATAAATTAATATGAATTACGATAATTTTTCAATGTGATAAGTAGATACATAACTTGAAATGATTTTTCATATGCATTATTTTAAGGATTTCTACCTAGGATTAAAATCATAAAGTGTAACATAATCTTTTTTGCGAGTTTTCATTTTACAAAGAAGTGACGCTCATATGTACCAATGAGTAGGCTTTAGAGTTTTACAGCCTAGTGGCGGTCGTTGCGACATGTTTTTTTATTTTCGCTTTTATACACAGAATCATGTCGACGTCGATAACCCCGGTTCTAGGTTGTGCCCAACCTAAAATTTTATATTTTATTATTCCTCTTTGTTTGAGGGTACAAGTGTTGTAACATGGGCTTTTACAATAGTGTTTCATGTTGTCTAAAATAAATGATATTGCGGCGTATTTTAAGGTTGGCGTTTTAAGAGCATTCAAAATCCATCCTTCATCTCCATCATTATAATTATAATAATAATCACTATTTTTTCTCTATTATTTTCAATTAAATAATATTTTTTATACATTTATCATTATATTTTTTCTCTCTCATCCACTAACAATCACTTTCAAAAATATTAAAAAGTTTAGATGGTTGTACCGTGTTTCCTCAAATATAAGGTATAACCCTATAATTTTCCTCATATTTCATTACAACTATCCATTATAATATAGGATACTCACTCATGTAAAAATAAAAAAACATGTTGTGAATCTTCCTACTCTAATAAAAAAAGTAACTTGAGATGTCACTTGTCAGCACCACAATCATCCTCACTAAAATGTTTCCGCTTCTCTCTCTTCTTAAATAATTACCTTAATTACTAATAATATTATTTAAAATTCTTTTGCATTTAATAAACTAATAAAGAGATCTATCTATTAATGTTATTTCTAAATAAACTATTTTTTATAGAATACTAAACTTTTCTAAAACATACAACTTTTATAAAGATACAAAATATATAAAAGTTGGTATTTTCAAAAATTCAATCTTTTAAAACCAAAAATAATTAAATTTGGAAGTTATAATAAGAAAATGTTTAAAATTTATATTTTTATACGGTGTGTTTTAGAACAAAATATTTTTTTTTTTGGAAAAATATTAAAAAATAAAATTTTAAAAAGTTGATATCATTGTTTTATTAATTATAATAATTTCATTCATATTATATTTTAAAATATTATTTTATAATTAATAAATTTTATTATATTAATATTTTATTTATTCAACTCGTGTAATACACGAGTTTATTAAAACCAATACTCTAATATTGGGATAGTGTCGGAGGGCGCGACTCAAAATGCTGGAGAGAAAAACAACCCAAACTAGATTTTTAGAAACAAGAATATTCCAAAGAGTGTAAGGAATGTTTTTGTGTGTCAGCGAAGACTCCAAGGACAGATTTTTCTTTTGAAACCCCCCACCACCACCACCCTTTTCAGATGATGATAACAAAACAAACGCAGAAGAACTGATACTCCACCCGCTGTCACTATCACCATCACTACCAATGGCTCCGCTTCCCAACGGCGGTGGTACTGTCGCCGGAAAGTCTCCGACCACCAGCCGTATGACCTCTGTCTACAGCGATGTGCAGAACAGCCGTCTCGATCATCCTCTTCCTCTTCCCTCCATTTTCAGAAACCCTTTTAAAGTCGTCGATGGCCCCGCTAGCTCCGCTGCCGGAAACCCAGGTATTTACTCATTTTGATTTGCTGATTGATAATAATCTTTGATTTTAGATCCTACAACTGCTGCAGTTGCTGATAGTTGATGAAACTAAAAGTTCCAGTTTCTTGTTGGCTCAATTACGCTGTTTTTATGCTAGATATATTTAGTGTAATTATTAATGTGATCATAATTTCAATCAAACAAGTAGGGATGGGGAAAGCGCGTTTGTTTGAGTTTATCGTTTATCATAATATTCGATATTAGAAGCTTATAATTTTTCCAAACATTTATCAATCCAGCCATGAGGTAAATTAGCAGCAACTCCACCCATACGAAAAAAATGTGCATCATTCGCGTACAGGTGGCAGCTTCGAAATGAGTAAATGAAGCCTTTGCAACGCCCCAAGTAGCAGGGTCCAAAGGACGGCAACCCCTGGCAGGGTTGGGTCAAAATGGCCCAATTTAAAGATGATAACCGCCTTTGGCAGTTAACCTCATCCCTGCAAAAATTAGACTTCAAACGCAATGTCAGTCAGACTTTTTTTCTTCATCCAGTTCGCAATTTCTCACACACACAAAAGCATGCTTGATTTTGATTCCATATGAGTTGTATCCGATTGATTTATTCTAATGAACCACCAAATAATTTTGATTTGAAACTGTTCTACACGACTTTTAGATTATTGCGGTTGTTATAATTCAACTCCTCTACATTTTAGATGTTAATTGAGTTGCCATAAGATGATTTTGTACTTCAATTGTGCTTGTTTTAATGTTTTCAGATGAAATTGCAAAACTGTTTCCATATCTGTTTGGGCAACCATCAGCGAGATTGGTGCCTGGTGAAGCTACTGAAGTAGGGAAACCCTTGAAGATAGGAGTTGTTTTGTCAGGAGGGCAAGCTCCAGGAGGACACAATGTCATATCTGGGATTTTCGGTTCGAAATTCAAATTTTCATTTCCTGTTGATTATTTGGTTGAATAATCTGTATTATGTATTTCGGTATCTAATGTTTTCTCGTGTAGATTACTTGCAGGAACGTTGCAAAGGAAGCACAGTGTATGGATTCAAGGGCGGGCCGGCTGGTATTATGAAGGGCAAATATGTGGTCTTGACCCCTGAGTATATTTATCCTTACAGAAATCAGGTTGAATATTGATGTATTATCTAATCTGATTATCTGAGTAGTACTGATTTTTCGTAAAACTTGTTGATTTGTTTAATTCGATGCGTCAGGGAGGTTTTGATATGATTTGTAGTGGAAGAGACAAAATTGAGACTCCAGAACAGGTGTCGGTCTTGAACCTCGTCTCATTTGTTTCAAAATTTTTCATCAATATCCATGTAGAACCCTTCAATTTTAACGATGAAGTGAAAATATAAAATTTTTGAGTTTTTGATACTGATTGAAGCTGTATGCACATGGTGTTAGTTTAAGCAAGCTGAAGACATATCATTGAAGCTTGATTTGGATGGGCTTGTTGTTATAGGTGGCGATGATTCAAATACAAATGCTTGTCTTCTTGCTGAATACTTTAGGTCAATTATTAACCGTTAATATATTTATTTGGAGTGTTTGCTAAAAGATCTTATTTTATAGTTTTGTAGGCGGTTCTTCTTAGTTCCTACATCATTTAGTTATTGTATTGTGCAGGAGTAAAAATTTGAAGACCCGGGTGATTGGATGCCCAAAGACTATTGATGGTGACTTGAAATGCAAAGAGGTTCCTATTAGTTTTGGATTTGATACTGCATGTAAGGTAATTCCAGTTATGGGCCTATAGCACTGATTTCACTTTTCTAACTTCATAATGCTCCCTCATCACTACACTCCTTTTTATTTCCACGTGAAGTACAGATGCGTTTGAACTTGTATTTGGCTTTATTTTATTTTGATCTGGTTGGTAACAAAGCTTGATTTTTATGCACATGTATGCAAATACTTACACAGACATGCATGTATATATATGCACACACACACACATATATATACAGAAAGAGAGATTTTTTTAACATAACGTCTCTCAAAATCATGATATAAGTTGGCCCTTGGTTTTATAATGCTAAAGTTTCTTGTTTACCGGGTAGACAAGTTTCAAGGAGAGTGATCACATTGTCACATCCTGATTCTGACTTTCAGTATAGACCTCAAAGCTTTTGCATAGTCCAACATATCTCTTTATTGAGATTTTTTATTCTTAAGTCTTTACGTCAGTTTCAACCCATTTATTTTTGATCAAGACATTTAGGTTATGGTTTTTTATTTCTAAATGGTCAAATGAGAAAAATAAAAAATGGTTAAAAGGGAGAGTGCCAAATGGGTCGAATGAGTCAAAAGTCACCCGAAGTGTATATTTAATGCATGCCCCAACCTACTAAACTGCTTTATTCAAAGAGTTAGACTGTTGGATATTTTGTAAGCGTGTTTAACACAAACTATGTATACAAAAATAGTAAAATGTTGGACAAAAGGTTTCCGGGTCAACTGACCCTGCTTGTTCTATCCGTAGTTTCGTACTAAAAAGACCTATGTAGGCTTGTTAACCTATCTGCCTGACATGCACCTTTGGTTACCTCTACTTTCAATTCAAGATATAGAAGTATACCTATTTGTCATTTGCATTTTTTTTTCCCCACAACACACTCCTGTTACACTGTTATCCTAGTTTTGGTTGTGTTCATTGATATGAGTGATACACTGTCTAACACAAATTCAAGTATTTGTTTGCTGAACGAATAAACTATCAGTCGATCATATCATTATGTTATTGATGTCCTTTATTCTGCATGATCAATGATTTCCTCCTCTTTTGATTATATAGATCTATGCTGAGCAAATTGGAAATGTCATGGTAGATGCTCGTTCTACAGGAAAATATTATCACTGTGAGATCCTTAATCTTTACTTTCAATTGGAAGAATTTTGTATGTTTCTATTAAGCTTTTAAGTTTTTCCAGTTGTACGACTTATGGGGCGTGCTGCTTCTCACATTACATTAGAGTGCGCTTTGCAAACTCATCCAAACATTACTTTGATCGGGGAGGAGGTACCATAATATAATATGTGTGTTATTGTTTACCTATGCATATCTGCATAGCATTAAAAGTTTATTAAAAATGTTAAATTGCAGGTTGCCTTCAAGAAGCTGACATTGAAAAATGTTACGGACTATATAGCAGATGTAATTTGTAAACGTGCAGATCGTGGTTACAATTATGGTGTGATACTGATTCCTGAAGGGCTTATTGATTTCATTCCCGAGGTTAAGTCTTTATTTCATTTGTTTTTCTAATTTTATTTGCCAGGTCTAAGTTAACACCTATATTATTTTTCATATGTTTTTTTTTTGTAACTTTTTTTATAATGTTGGTTTTCAGGTGCAACAACTTATTGCTGAATTAAATGAAATTCTGGCCAATGAAACTGTAGACGATAGCGGACAGTGGAAACAAAAGCTCACCCCTCAGTCTCTGCAGCTTTTCGAGATTCTTCCTTATGCAATTAAAGATCAATTGATGCTTGAAAGGGATCCCCATGGCAATGTTCAGGTATTTGTTAGTTAACTTCTTTGTTGGAGTTTTTTGATTAAAAAGTTTAATGTTTTGTTATCTTTTTTTATCTTTAGGTTGCCAAAATAGAAACAGAGAAAATGCTTATTCAAATGGTTGAAAGTGAATTAGAGAAGAGAAAGCAAGTGGGTCAATATGCTTACCACTTTAAAGGACAATCACACTTTTTCGGGTACTTTGGCACCGTTCTCTGTGTTGTTTTGTGTTATAATTTTTAAATTTGGATGAACTATATCCACCATTTTCTATATTTTTAGTTGTGTTGTGGGTCTTAATGTTTTAATTTGAAATGTGTACCTGCTAGTTATGAAGGACGGTGTGGTTTGCCCTCAAATTTTGACGCTTCTTACTGCTATGCTTTGGGTTATGGTGCTGGAGCTTTACTTGAGGGTGGAAAATCTGGATTAATATCATCAGTACGTATTCTTTTACGTCTTCTTTTTAATCTCTTTATACTTTTATAGTTTCCTTATAAAAACTAGTAAGTAGAGGTGGGATTTTCCACCAATTTACCTGAAATTGCTTGAAACTTGTTAATTTTTCTCTCTAACGGTTAGCTAGAAATTTAAGTAGCACCAAAAAGTCACATTATTACTTTGAAAGTTTAAAACGAAAATTACACAAAGTTCATCATCTTATATCCACAGGTTGGAAATTTGGCTGCACCAGTTGAAGAATGGACTGTTGGTGGAACCGCATTGACTTCTTTAATGGACGTTGAAAGGAGACATGGTAAGGTGTCCATTTCTATGATTAATGAAATATTTTGTCGACTTTCGGTCAACTATTAAAATGTCCCTCAACAACAAACGAAACTGAGGAATTTTATTGACTACCTAAAAATTGGCAGGTAAATTCAAGCCTGTGATAAAGAAGGCAATGGTTGAACTTGATGGTGAGCTGAATTCAAATCTCAGTTAGCAATACTTAATGTCTGTTTTTTCACTAGTTTGACTTAAAATAGTCAAAACTATACTTGTTTCTTTTTTCTTTTTTCTTTTTTCAACTCATCCATTTCTAATATTACTACGCTGACGTTTTCAGGCGGACCATTTAAGAAATTTGCGTCAATGAGAGAGGAATGGGCCCTACAAAATAGATATATAAGTCCTGGTATGCACTTGCCTCCGCGTGTTAAATAAACAACTCTTGTTTTTTTGCTAAGAATGAAAAGCTTGAGAGGGTTAATGTTATGAATTATGATGATTAAGACAACACTTGATTGACATAGTCATCAATATCTTAGATTTGGTACATAATCAATCCATTCACTGTGGATTAAAAACCTAGTCTTTATTCAATTGGGTACTCAAATTATGTTAGTGTTTTGGATCAACAAAAATATTTTATTTTATACCGTCCAGGTTGTAGTTAAATTGTTAGTAAATCATATAAACTTTTTCTTAAACTATTTAGTGTTTGTTTGTTTAGAGTGTTTTGGAATAAAGGAATGTGTTTGAAATTGATAGTTATGGTTTTAAATGAATGAATAGGCTTGTGAAACCGCTCAACTCGAGATCGTTTACTAAATGAGCTCCAATATATGCTTTGGCTTAAGCTCGTTTAAACTCCCCCGATTCGAGTGTTTAGCGAGCGGATTTCGAGTAGCTTATGAGCGGCTCAGCTTGTTTACAGCCTAACTTTTTTACGTTCTTTTTTTTAAAGTTTATGTTAAAACATCAATTTGTAAATTTATTTTACAGGTCCGATTCAGTTTGTCGGAGTAGAAGCTAATAGAGCCAACCACACCTTGTTGCTGGAGCTTGGAGTTCAAGCCTAGCTTCATCACGCTCATTTGCTTCTTAACCTCTCTCCTTTTACATGGTATGTTCGGCTAATTGCATGATCTCTTCAATGAGACAAGACATGTGTTATTGTATATTTCACAACCAGAATCCAATTACTCTGACTTTGTCCAGTCTAGAACATCAAGCATTCTATTCTAGATTCTATTGGCCGAATGGGTATAGGATCATCGCGACTACATAATGTATTTATCCTTTGTAAGTAAATAAATTAAACAATGATGAAGATGAAATCATACTTTGATATGAATGTTTGGGAACATTAAGCAGCAGAGATTTTTGGGTTATTCCAATAGAAAAAGTTCTGTTACAGTAAGAGTAAGACACTATTTGAAACCAAATTACCTCAATAATCAAAATGGTTTATCCATATTGGTTACATCCCCATCCCCATCCCCTGTCCCCCAACCCATTTCTATATATTTAAAGAATTCATATCTCAATTTTTTATCATCCTTATAATTACACTAAAAATCATTATTATTTTTCTATCCTTTCCAATCAAATAATATCTTTTATATCTTTAACCTGATCTTCTCTCTCTTTCACTAATAACCACTTTCAAAAATATTAAAAAAATTTACATGGGTTAAATAATATATTACTAAATATACAAATAAACAGTAACATTTTGTTTCTCCTCCACTCATGACCACTCACAACCATTTCATATAATACAGGAAATACACTTAAAAATATAAGGGAGCGAGATGCGAATGATTAGACCATGTGTAAGTGTCATTCAAATAAAAATCTAAAGCTCTTATAAATCAAGTGTAGTGGTTAACTGATGTTTGGAGTCCTATTGATGCAATAATGCAGGCAAGATTGTGTTTAGAGTACGTTAATGGCTTAACATTTTATACATTTAAGCACTCTTAAACTTTCATGTAGTAGTGTTTGGTGCCATACTTGTGTCTATGCCTTGGCACTTTCTTCTTATCCACTATGTATAGTCTTAGAGAAAAGCGGACTCATCTCTTTAATTTATGGGACTAGTAAGGAACCCGTGTGATACGGCGACGGCATCGACGATATTTTTCAATGTGATATTTGTTTTCTGAATACTTGTGTGGCTTCTATTGTATAGTCTATTTATGTCATGAACATTACAAAACTCAATTAAATAATAGCACAGGAATACGAAAATGTTTTTCATAATCATAGTACGTTAAAAATAAATATTCGAGCACATGAATAAGAAAATACAAGTCATAAACATAGTACGTTAAAGTTAAATATCAACGTGTCAATTACTTGGATTTGATGAGATCATTTTTTATCATAAGCTTTACAAATCTCAATGACCTCATCACCATACTTCGACCACCATTCTTCGTTGGTGTTCAAACTGGATGATTCTTGTGTCACTTTCTTATTTACTGCTACTATTTTTTTATTAGGATTTTCTTGCATTTTCTCCTCTTTGACTGAAGCAGACACTAAAAAAACAATGTTAGTAGTGTTTTATTAAGACCAGGAAGGTACTTAGATTAAACTATAATTATATATGTTAAATTGATACCATGCATGTCTTGGAGTTCTTTTTTTGTTCATGCATAATAGATTTCTATTGTATGTAACAGAAAATGAACAAGTCAGTATGTTATAAAGTGTATATTTAATAAGCGAAATCATGTCTTTAACTTATATTTTTAATTTTAGTTAGCAATTAATATAGAGTAATATGTAATTAACATCTATTCAGAATATAAAAACTTAAGGCACACAAATCTATTAACTTACTTTCATTTAAATACACATGTAGCTCATTCATCACGTAACACTTCCCGATAGACAATATTTGATGTGGATACTCCGTCTCGTCTAAAAAATTTTTGAATGTTGCACTAATACCTTTGTATTTTCGCGTGATATCCCTCTTGACAATACCACATAAAGATGTCCATGTGAAAACATAGATTCCGGTAGATAAACGCCAACGTGTGGAATTGTTTGACCTTGAGCTTTATTGATTGTCATTGAAAAGTTAAGTCGAATGGGAAACTGTTTTCTTTTTAGTTTGAACAGGAACATGTCGTTTTCAGAGAGACATAGAGGGATTCTTGGCAAAATTACCCTTTTTTAGTCGAAGTTATTTTTGCATGAATAACATTGTGTTGGAAACCTTTACATATTAATCTTGTTCCATTACATAGACCATGTGATGGATCGATATTCCGCAACAATATTATGAGACATCCTATTTTTAGTCGAAGTTTATGAAGCGGTAAACCAATCACAGTTAGTGAGTTTAAGAAGTCAATCGGATAGAAGTTGTTGTGATCGTCTTCTGCTTCTTCCTCCCCTTGAAAAATGTCGATCATTTGATCATTAATCTCACTCTCATTTCGAGTTGATAATATTGCTCGGGAGATTATATAATTCGAAGAGTACAAATTGTTTGAAATAGATGGAAAGATGGCATTGATCAATTCTTTTATAGAGTTTTCTCGAATGGTGCATGGAATTGTCATGTCATCAGGTATGCGGATAAATGTTCCTTCAATTGATTCTTTGGTTCCATCACCGAATCTTAAAAGAAAATCAGAAAACCACGGGTCATTAAGCGCTCTCATATTTATGGTCAACCACATATTTTTAGTCAAAGACCAAAGAGATGACATTCGTAGGCTAGAGTCTACAATTTGTGCTCGAGTACCACGTTTAATAACCGACAACACCTGTCTGAAATCACCTCCCATAACCATTATCTTTCCACCAAATTGGAGACCAACGCCTACAATGTCTTGCAATGTCCGATCAACAGCCTCGATCGCGTGTCATTTTGCCATTGATGCTTCATCCCAAATGATTAATTTAGATGACCTAAGTAGTTCAGCGGTCCCACTTTGTTTTTTGATAGGGGTGAGTAAAAACCGAACCGTTAACCGAAACCAAACCATTAACCGAGGAAACAAAACCGAAATTAACCGAAAACCGATTAAACCGAAAACTGAAATAACCAAAAACCGAATTAACCAAAAGTCGGTTTCGGTTTTGTGCCCTTGGTTAACCGAATTAACCGAAACCGAACCAAACCGAACCATTCATATATTCATGTATTTTTAGCTTTTATACCTTTATTTTTTATGTATCTTTAAGGTTACTTTGTGATATACTATTATAATGGAAAAGATTATAAATAAAGAATATGGTATTAACATATGACACATAAGGTTTTCATACATATCTAATACCTAAAGTAATTAAAAGTTTATAACCATTGCATGTGATGTTATTTCTATCCCACATTTCTAGCTAAAAGAAAGCTTCAACTAACCATGTTAATTGGCGCACTATGCTGGTTGTTAATTTACTTAAAGTTTGGTTTTTGGTTATTAACCGAAATAACCGAAATCGAACCGAAAACCGACATATTAACCAAAATAACCGAACCGATCTTCGGTTTTCGGTTTCGGTGGTTGATTTTTCAAAACCGAACTTCGGTTATCGGTTTCGGTGATGTGTGAAAACCGAACTGAACCGACATTTGCACACCCCTATTTTTTGATGTTGCACATTGAATTATTATTAAGATTAATGGGAATCTTGAATCTCGAGTGAGCCGTTCTCCCTCCTTGCATATTATTGGTTGCAACACCAAATGAAGCTGTTGCGAGAGCAATAAGACCACGTGAAAGAACTTCAGCAAGCAAAGCTTTGTACAAAAATGTTTTTCTGTTCCACCCGGACTATCTATAAAGAACACACCTGGTAAATCATTATCCACATGCATTATTATCTCCTCAAGCACGACTTTTTGGTCCGAATTAAGTGAATGTTTGGCACATAAGTGTTCGGCTTCAACAACTATCGCATACTCCTCTTGTACCTCACGATGACGTACATATTGTAAGTTAGCATCTTCTGTTATGTCCTGAAGATCGAAATCATGGAGGACCCTAATTTTAGTAAGAACTATATTTTGCACTCATTCACCACTCTGACAATGTAACCTATGGTCTTTGGATAATGGGTCAAAGTGGTCATTCCATAACTTTCGAACATCTCTAGGTTCGCAAAAATTATTATAGTCGCGAATAACCTTCTAAGAGCATTGGGAAACTGAAATAGAGAGGCTTCTAGAGAAATTGCGATAAACTTTCAACGTTCTCAATTAAGCCTATCTCAAGCGCTACTTTTCGAAACGTCATGTGATTTACGCCATTAACTATGCAAAGATCTTCAAAAGAAGTAGGCCCTTTAACATTTGATAAAAGTAGGCGTAAGTAGTACCTTTCTCCTTTAGCTAGATTAGAATAAACAATACGACCTTTTTGTGGTTTTTGCAAACGATGATTCCAAAGACGCGAGCGTACATTCCATGTGAAGTGTTTTGGAGAATCTTTATACAAATATTGTCTTGTTGTTTCATCCATTCTATTTGTATCAAAAAATGCAGTCAGCATTGTTCTCTTATCTCTTTCCCTATCAACAATTTCAGACATTACATACTTATCTCTAAATCTAACCATTTGATGATTAGAGAGATGTAGTTGTAAGGCTAACACAACACGGTGAATTTGAGAAAGAGAGAAGGAAAAAATACGCCACATAGCCTCCGGGGAAGAAACGTAGCGTGCATCTTGAAATCTCTTTATCTCATTAATGACAACCTCTTGCTTATCTTGATCGATTTGAATAACTTGTTTATCATGTCCTTTGTAAACATATTTGAATAAATATTTCACAGATTTTATACTTAAGCAAACCTCTAAATTCATGTGACAGTTGAACATCATCGAAAGCCTTGGGTTATATGGGACAACCCATCTATTATCAAGAGTTTTTCCTCGTACATCCACTTTTATTCCATTATTTCTCCTTCGATATAATAGATATGCATCGTCTCCTTATGTTGTATGTTCATTAAACTGCCTGGGATAGCGAAAGCGACAAATTGGAGGATCACCCTACATGCAAGGATTGTTTGTTCGTAAATGTCCGCAAGGACCATGAATCATGTGCTTAACAACAAGCTCGTGCAATTTTGGATATCTTGCTATGTCAGGAATTTCAGCACACACAATCTTATCATAATGGTCGGGATTATTGATTTTCTGTTGCGAGTACATGATAAGAAGAAAATGTGCATGTGGCAAACCACGCTTTTGAAACTCGATGACATAAACATATGCATTGACTTCTCCTAGAATACTTTCTTGAAAAGTTGTTCCTTAAGATCATCTAATTTAGCACGAAACACTCTTGAAACAAGCTCTGGACGATCTTGTGTGGTTTGAACAACTTTCAAATTATCACATATCTCAGGCCACCGAGGAGTACATGTCACTGTAAGGAACAAATCAGGCTTGCCGTCATCTTGAACTAAAGTCATCGCATCTAGAAACCGACAGCGCATGTCGCGCGGCCCTCCAATGAAAGATGCAGGCAACACAATCCGTTGTCCCACTCTGTTTGGATTAACCTCACCGGCATAATACCTTGATATAGATCTGCTCTTATCTTAGCCTGGTTTAGTTCACAAAATTGTAAACGTTATGTCTCAATTTTTATGTAAACATCTACAGCAAACTGTTGTAGCAATCTACCACCGAACAGAAGCATGTTCTCAACAGATCGAATTTGGAATTTGTAACAATATTACTCTCGCATAGCTACGGTTGTTCTACCATGTCATGTGTTTGCCTCTGAATAATTATGATGTTTAAAAACAAATCGTTAATTAAAAAAAATACACATTAGGGTATTATTTTTTATCATCACTTAAAAAGATACATAAATTGTTGGTACCTTCCGCTTCTTCGTCGATGTTGTCATTATTGTTATGAACTTCATTGAGTAGTACTTCTTGACGTGGTATGTTAGGATGCGAACCCGACTCACCATTAGGAAATTATAGAGGATATGATAATGGATCGTAACATTCAAAGCAAGGCTGAATAGTTTGACTATATTCTGACCTACTTTACACAACAATATTTCTTTGTACGAAGTGATATTGTCATTACCTTCAACCCAAATACCATCAACCTATATAATGTTGCATTATAAATAAGTAAATCAATATTTAGTGTGTATATATATAATTAGCTTCTCTTAAATAGTTGAAATTAAAATAATAATATTTAAACCTCGGATGTCATTGGTCGGTTGTACACCCTTTGGTCAAGATCCACGGAAGCATTTAAAGTTCTATAGTTGTCTAGAGGTCCTAGTTTTGCAAGACTCGAAATGTGTTGACATATGGGTTTGTAGAAAAAGCACCTGTTACCATCTCAGTGATGCTTCGATCAAGATTTGGCCATTGGAGTCTATGATCTAACTCGGTATTAGGATCATAAAAATACAACTGTAAATACCTAGGTTTTCCGTCCCTTGAAACTAATTGGTCGATTTTGTGATATATTCCTTTATGTGCACAAAACGTACACCGTCTCTCATATTGCTCATTGTATCATCTAATGTCACACCCATTAAGGCGAAAGAAAAAATGGTGTTATAAGCACGTATGTTTTGCCTAAACATGTTTCCAACTTCATCTTGCGACGTGAAAAGTTGGTACAATTCATCTGGAATTTCTGAATTTGCTAATATTGTTTTTCCACTCATACAACAAAAGGTTGCAAATTCAAATGTGAATCGTTTTACTCCACAATGAGGACATGGACTACGTTCCTTTAAGACACGATGATCTCTAGGTATACCTTCATAAACAAAATTATACGATCCTCTTCTATGCCCGAAATGTTTCGAATGGATGGCTGGCCTCGAACACCTAGGGAAGTTGTTGTAATAAGTAAAAGGAGTTGTAAAAGATATCAAGTTTAATAAAAAAAATTTGTTAAATAAATAGAAACCTTGTGATATTTCAGGTAAGACTTCAATTAAGACACAATGGTCTCTAGGTCTACCATCGTAAACAAAATTATACATGTCCTCTTTTATATTCTCATCTCGGATGGATGGTTGATCAATAACATCAGAAAATTTAGGTAATAGTGTGTGCGGTTGAATTCGAATACCTAAGGAATTCCAAGTATTAAGTGACGAAAGCTGAAAAGATGTCAAGTTTAATAAAGAAAGCATTGATCAACGGGTCAAAATATAAACCTCGTGATATTTCAGCATGACTTCGTCATTTATAGAGGGGAGTGTTGTTGTCGGAGTACTATCATTGGTTGGAGCACATCTAATTTGAATACCATTTGAAATACGTTTTCCATGGGCTTTGCGTGTATCATAGCATGGTTCATCTCGGGCCTTTCCTTTCTTAGTCGAACTACATGACACATTCTGTTTGGCAGTTGTGTTATTTGACTACTATTAGTTTATAAATTTTTAATGATGTCCTTTCCATTATTGGATCACTTTGGGGGACATGGCTTGCACCAATCTTTAATAGCTTGTTATTTGCTTTACGAGAAGCATAATATCATCTATTATACTCTTTTCTTTTTTCAGCTGACGTAGATGCACTTGAGGTAGAAACATCATTACAATCTTTTGATTGTCCATTCTCTTTGCGTGAAGCATATTATCGCGTCTCGTACCTCTCTTTTTTCAGCTGACCTAGATGCACGTGAGGTAGAAACATCAATATGATCATTTGGTTGTTCATTAGTCATTGTAAATTGATAAATACCTTGTATATTAAATAAAAGAGACTTATCATAGACAATCAAGTTATGAAAGCATCATTACAATAACAGTAGACTACGTGTGTTCTGAGCATCATAATTGAAAAAACATTAACTGAAAAGTTAAACTAAAGAGTTGGTGAAACGAAGGTCTCCACAAAAACTACACGCTTAGAACCACGAAACAAGTAACATGATAAAAACATTCCAAGGGCTTTACATCCATTTTAATTCATAAAGCTTCCCCCATTTGGTCATCACAAACCAATTACCATTTGTCATAAAATATGTTATGTCACACCATAATAACAGTGGGATAGGAGAGATTGGAGGACATGACAAGACCTTAATACAGTGCTCCCCTTGTAGCAACCATAACTCAACTGACATCTCGCGTATGCTAGTACTAACAAACATGTGAAGTTCATTTTTTACATTCATTAAATCTTCAAATTAAATTCTTGCGGAAGGAACCGGTGGAAAGCTTATCTCCTTAAGCTGTTCTGAATTAACATAAAAATAAATCACCATATTTTTACCTCCAACCAAGCACTCGCAAATAGTGAAATATAGAGTATTAGCACATAACATAGCTGTTGACCAAGAGAAGGCGGGGATAACGTACCCGGTCTTGTTACGAAAGGTATATTTCCCCAAGAGCCTGATTTCCTAGAATAAATAGATGTACAAAGTACACCACCTACGCTTTACATGCAAGACCTTGTAATCATTGTAAGCATCAATGTACAAACCAATAGCGTCATTATGTTCACAGAAGCCATGACAACGACAATCAGGTGTTGACAAATAGTTGTAAGCACCGGCGACTGGATTCCAAAAAAGCAACTCACATGTATGATTCAAGCGAACACACAACAATCCATCCAAATATGAACGAATCGAGACATCATGAAATGGAAAAGGGACGATGGTGCTTGGCCCATAATCACCGGTTTGAAAGTCAATTGTATGAACAGAGCATGTTTGGTCACCAATTAAGAGGATTCTCTGATTAGATGAAATAATGAGCGAAGCAATGTACCCTTGCAAAGTTTTGTGTTGAATGACATACAACCTTTGCTGACAGCCTCGTTAATATCTCAAACATTATTATTTCAACCGGTAGGCAAACCATGGTGACACCTTCGTTCATAAATATTGACTAATTATCTGTATAATATAATTCTCCTATGAATTAGTATTTAGGTGAAAAAAAGTGCGGTTACATTACAGATATAGCATACTACACAATACACTAATATGAATGCACGTTTTGCAAAGTAAAACATACTTCTACAAATTAATGTTTGAAATAATATTGTCTACACACATTATGAGGTTAATATTTTGTGTGGTGATTAGTTCACACTTTATATCTTTTTTTATTAGGGTTGTCGGTTTCAAGCATGCTCATTGTAATAATAAGTGTTTATTTATAATGTATGTGTTTATGACTTGATTATATTTTTGTCTTTCTTCTGCTCTTTTACAAAAGTTATAATACGAATACTGTTATAATATCACATTAATTAACACAAGATTAGTGTTATAACCTTAAGATCTTTAAAGAGAATTGCAAGAGTAAGAAGAAGAGAAATGTATAACTTATGAAAGTGTATACATGAGGTGCATCTTCTCCTATACATTGAGGTGGTATTTATACTACAAAGATCAATCAACTTGGTAGACAAGGTAAACTATTTTGGTAGATAAGTAGCATAGTAAACTTATTTACAAGTTTGACAAAGAGTTCATCCACTTGCCATGGTAATAATTCATAATACTCCCCCTTGGATGACACTTTTCAAACTTTAAGAGTTTAAGTACTGCCTCGTTAAAAACCTTGCTAAAGAAAAACCCAGTGGGAAAAAACCTTAAAAAACCTTAGCTAAGGAAAAAAGAGTGCAGCTTATAACTCCCCCTCAAATTGTCTTTTGTAGATCATTACATTGTGTGTACGTGCCGCATGCCAATATCATAAACATGTTTTCTGAAATTTGTTTTAGGAAGTGCCTTTGTGAAAAGATCAGCTGAATTGTTGCTAGATTGAACGTATCTCATTTCAACCTTTTTATCTTTAATAAGATCTTGAGTGTATGAAAAGAATCTTGGTGGTATATGTTTTGTTCTGTCACTTTTGATATACCCTTCTTTCATTTGTGAGACACAAGCTGCATTATCTTCATAGATTGGTGTTGCATTTTCATCTTTCTCCAATCCACAAGAAGTTGATATAAGTTGTGTCATAGATCTTAACCATACACATTCTCTTGAAGCTTCATGTAGTGCAATGACTTCAGCATAATTTGAGGGTGTCGCAACGAGTGTTTGTTTCTAAGAACGCCATGAAATCGCAGTTCCTCCATTCTTAAATACGTATCCAGTTTGAGATTTTGCTTTATGGGGATCATATAAATAACCTGCATCTGCATAACCAACCAACCCTTCTTTTGAATTATTAGGATAAAACAAGCCTAAATCAATAGTACCTCGAAGATATCGAAAAACATGTTTAATCCCGTTCCAGTGCCGTTTAGTAGGAGCTGAACTAAATCTTGCTAACAAATTAACTGCAAAAGAAATGTCAGGTCTCGTACAGTTAGTAAGATACATAAGAGCTCCAATTGCACTGAGATATGGTATCTCTGGACCAAGGACCTCTGCATTATCTTCACAAGGACGGAATGGATCTTTATCAACATTGAGTGATCTAACAACCATCGGTGTGCTTAAAGGATTTGCTTTGTCCATATTGAAACGCTTTAAGAGTTTCTCAGTATAAGTTGACTGATGTACAAGTATTCCATTATGCATATGCTCAATCTGCAAACCAAGACAATATTTGGTTTTTCCAAGGTCTTTCATTTCAAATCCTTTTTTTAAAAGAGCAATTGCTTCATTTATTTCCTTTTGCGTCCCAATTATATTTAGATCATCAACATACACAGCTATGATCACATATCCTGATGTTGTTTTCTTAATGAAGACGTATGGACAAATAAGATTACTTATGTATCCTTTACTTGTCAAATAATCACTCAAACGATTATACCACATCCTTCCAGATTGTTTGAGTCCATACAAGGATCTTTGTAATTTGATGGAATACATTTCCTTAGGCTTTGAGCTTAATGCTTCGGGGAATTTAAAACCTTCAGAAAATTTCATATAAATGTCACTATCTAGTGATCCATACAAGTAAGCTGTGACAACATCCATAAGACGCATCTCTAAATTTTTAGAGACTGCTAAACTGATTAAGTATCTAAAGGTTATTGCATCCATAACAGGGGAGTATGTTTCCTCATAATCAATCCCTGGCCTTTGTGAAAAACCCTGAGCTACAAGTCTAGCTTTATACCTTGTAACTTCATTTTTCTCATTTCGTTTTCGTACAAAAACCCATTTATACCATACAGGCTTTATGGCCATAGGAGTAATAACAATAGGCCCAAAGACCTTTCGTTTGTTAAGTGAATCTAATTCAGCTTGCATAGCTCCTTTCTATTTATCCCAATCATGTCTATTTTTACAGTCATTAACTGACTGTTGTTCAGGATCATCATCTCCACTCATGATGTCACTTGCTACAGAATAAGAAAATATTTCATCAATACTTTCCATTTCATCTTGATTCCATAAGAAATCTGTGTGACCATAGTTAATTGACATTTCTTTGTTATTTTCATCCAAATCCTCCCCATGAGAGGTTTTGGTATGTAGCGTTTCATCAAGATCATTCATTTTATTGTCAACTTCCTTTTCATGAGTTTTTCTTTTTCGAGGATTTTTATCTTTGGAACCGATTGGTCTTCCTCGTTTCAAACGTTTTTGAGATTCATGAGCCATTGTGTTATCTATTTGCTCATTTGGAATCTCAACTCGAGCTGGAGCATTAGCAGCTGGTATATGAGATTTAGTAACTCTGTTTGTATCAGTAAATGAATCAGGTAATTGATTTGCAATTTCTTGCAGGTGTATTATCTTTTGAACTTCTGTCTCACGTTGTTTAGTTACTGGATCAAGATGCAATAAGGAAGGAACATACCATGAGACATCATTTTCTTGTTTTTTCTTTTCTCCCCCTAATGCCGGGAAAACTGACTCGTTAAAGTAACAATCAGCAAAACGTGTTGTAAATACATCTCCAGTTAAAGGTTCAAGATATCTTATGATGGAAGCTGATTCATATCCAACATATATTCCCAACCTTCTTTGAGGACCCATTTTTGTGCGTTGTGGTGGTGCAATAGGGACATACACAGCACACCCAAAAATTCTAAGGTGGGAAATGTTTGGCTCATTACCAGTAACAAGTTGTAACAGAGAGTATTTAAGATTTGCACTTGGTCTCATACGAATTAGTGATCCAGCATGAAGAATTGCATGACCCTAAATAGACATAGGGAGTTTTGTCCTCATTATTAATGGTCTAGCTATTAGTTGTAGACGTTTGATTAACGACTCAGCTAAGCCATCTTGTGTGTACATGAGCAACAGGGTGTTCAACAATAATTCCCACAGACATGCAATAATCATTAAAAGCATATGATGTGAATTCACCAGCATTATCAAGTCTCACCCTTTTAATAGTATAATCAGGGAAATGTGCTCGTAATTTGATAATTTGTGCAAGAAATTTTGCAAATGCTACATTACGAGTTGATAACAAAGAGACATGTGACCATCTACTTGATGCGTCTATCAAAACCATAAAGTATCTAAATGGTCCACATGGTGGGTGAATTGGCCCACATATATCTCCTTGAATTCTTTCAAGAAACAAAGGTGATTCCTTTTCAATTTTCACAGGCGAAGGCCTTGTGATTAATTTCCCAAGAGAACAAGATGTACACAAAGGAATTTTATTCGATTGTGGGATCTTTTGATATTTCAATGGATGCCCATTAGTGTTTTCAATAATTCTTTTCATCATTGTAGATCCGGATGACCTAATCTGTCATGCCATAAGTTAAGTGTTTCAGGATCACAAAATTTTTCTTTAACTGCCATATATGCCTGAGGCATACTAATATGTGTACAATGTAAACCAGACTGAAGCATTGGCAGTTTTTCTAATATCTGATCTTTGCTTATGATATGCAAATATTTTTCATTATCAACAGTCCTTGACTGAGTATCATATCCGTTATGATATATGTTTTTGAAACTCAACAGATTTCTTGTTGATTTTGGGGAAAATAAAGCATTTTCTATTATTAGCTTTGTACCATTTGGTAATGCTAAATTAGCTTTTCCCACTCCTTCTATCAGGTCTGTAGGGCCTGATATTGTATTAACGATTCCTTTTGTTGGTTTAAGCTCATAAAAATATTTTTTAGATCTAAGTATAGTGTGTGTGGCTCCACTATCCGCTATACATATATCTGCTTCATTTGTTTGATCTTGTGCTCCCGTGATGTTCATATTAATCTTGAAAGTATAAAGAAAAATAATAAGTGAATAACAACGAAATTGTTATATTTTAACAAAACTTTATTTAATCGAAAAGAAAACATTACATGAAGAGAAATACATGATTAAAGATAGAAAACACTAAATTGTTGCATATGACTATTGTGGTAAAGCAACATGTGTTTCAAAGGTCTATGTCAAAGTCTGCAGTGTTCAACTCAACATTGAGATCATTAAAATTATCAATATGGTTCACTTCATTCTCTTTTCTTTTAAGAGAGGCTGGTATAGTTCACACAAATGTGGAGCTGTGCGACAAGCCTTCGACCAGTGGTTTGTGCTACCACATCTAAAACAGGAAGTGCCATTGTTTTCGGACCTACCAGCTTCATTCCCCTTGTAGTGGTTGGAATTGTTTTGTGGCGCGTGGTAATTAACTGTTCTTTGATTTCTACCACGGCCATATCCACGGCCACGACCACGTCCACGGTTATAAAAGTTACCTCGGTAATTATTATTACCTTTAAAAGATTGGTTTCGGTTATTAAGGTAACTTTTATCAAAGGAACCTCGGCCACGACCTCATTCCCACTTTCTTTCAGAGTTTTTAGTAGCAAAATTTATCTCTGGAATTGCTAATGATCCTGTGGGGCGAGCTTGATGATTTTTCATCAAGAGCTCATTGTTTTTTTCTGCTACGAGGAGAAATGAATTCAAATCAGAATATCTTTTAAATTTATGCAACCTATATTGTTGTTGCAAGTTTATATTTGATGCATGAAATGTGGAGAAAGTTTTCTCCAACATATCTTCCTCGGTTACAGTTTGCCCACAAAATCTGAGGGTCGAGCATATTCTGAACAAAGCAGATGTGTACTCGTTTACTTTTTTAAAATCTTGGAACCTGAGATTGTTCCATTCATCTCTAGCAGTAGGAAGTAGAACTTCCCTTTGATGATCAAATCTGCTTTGTAAGTCTTTCCATAAAACATACGGATCCTCACAATTTGAATATTCAAATTGTAACATTTCATCGATATGTTTATGTAAAAAGACATCGGCTTTCGCCTTGTCTTGCTCCGAACAAACATTCCCCTCTTGTATTGTTTCTAAGACACCCATTGATTTAAGATGTCTTCTCACATGGGCCGTCCAAGGCATATAGTTTTCTCCATTAATACTAAGAGCCGGGAATTCAATTTTCGCAATATTCGACATTCTGATTTCTAAACAAGAATTAAGCAAATAGTAAGATGATTATTAGAATCCATATATATCAATAAACATTGCGATACAATAAAGTGGTAGAGCTATGAACAAATACAAAAATAAGAAAAGTTTAAATTCTTCGGGTGGTAGTTCAGCAATGGGAATAAAAATTAAAATAAGCATTATGGTTGCCAGTATTAAAACCGGGTGTATCATCTTTGAAAGATTTTCTTGGATAAACTTGAGAAAAGAGATGATCTGTTTATTGTAAACGAAAATAGATTGATAATGGTCAATTTATAGTTTAAAATTATAACCATTTGTAACGGTTATGTGATTGTTTACAACGGCTATATAACCGTTCATAACGGCTACATAACCGTCGTCTATGTATATATCAACAATAATTTTTAAATAAGTATAAGATTATGTTATAAAAACATGAATTTAGTTTATAAAAACAAAATAGAATAAGAACGACAAATTAGGATAAGAATAAGACGTTAGTACGAATAAATGTTAGCAATATAATCAAAATGTTAGTTGACATAAAAGGAAATGTTAGTTGTATAAATAAAGATTAAGTAAAGGTTAGATGCATAAGTAAATGTTAGTTGACATAATATAAAATCTTAGTTGCATAATCAAAAAGTTAGATGCATAAATAAAAGTTAGTTTGTTAGTAGTCCCATGGTTATCAAAATGTCCATAATAAGATCTCCTTTATGCTTATTTTATTTATATTAGTTATCTTCTCAATATAAGATATTATATATTATTACTTAATGAAGATCTTACCTTGATTAGTAGATGACTTTGTGCTCAATTAGTCTTCTTGATTAGAGTTAAGAGCTCTCGTGCTGATAACGTGTTTTAATATCACAATAATTAACACAAGATTAGTGTTATAACCTTAAGATCTTTAAAGAGAATTGCAAGAGTAAAAAGAAGAGAAATGTATAACTTATGAAAGTGTATACAAGAGGTGCATCTTCTCCTCTACATTGAGGTGGTATTTATACTACAAAGATCAATCAACTTGGTAGACAAGGTAAACTATTTTGGTAGATAAGTAGCATAGTAAACTTATCTACAAGTTTGACAAAGAGTTCATCCACTTGTCATGGTAATAATTCATAATAAATACGAGATTATGTTTTTTCATAGTTACTGGAGATAGGAATATAAGTTCTTTGTAACTTCGTTACATAAAATTTAAATTAGAATGCAAGAAAAGCCAAAACATTAAAATAGACGTCTAACGATATAAGCTAAATTAAAGAGTTCATTGTAAAGACGTTAAAATGAACATGGACTCTAAGAACGACCAATCCTTTCAATATCACGTGCCTCGGGCCCGTTTGGTTCATAGGCAATCGTTATTAAATCTATAGAAATCAAAATATTTTCTGAAAATAAAAGAGAATGTATAAGTTTAGGTAAGGTATAGAGGCTTTGAAATAGTATTTTTATTTTAAAAACATATTTATAAAGTAATACATACCCTCTGGTAAATAAACCAACTTCACTCGAGATGCATACACGATAGAATTTCTTGCGATTGCTAAATAAGTTCTAAACATATTTGTCTGCTTCGAATCATATAAAAGTATCTGTATTACGTGACCACTGACACATGTATTTAATTTTTGAATCACAAACAAATTTCTTATATTTTTATATACGATGAGATTATAAAAAATTTAAAGATTTTATGCAAGCATTGACTTAAGTCGCATCTTGAAGAACCAAAACAAAATGGTATCGTCCTCTTTTTCGTTTACCCATGACAATCCGGCCAACAACATCTACAATGATCGCAAGTGTTCTTATTGAGGAAATTTAGGTATATATGATATATATCTACCAAAAATAGATAAATCGAGAAACTTACAACGTACCAATTATTAACTTTTGGTGTCTTCTATCATGCTTAAGAATTTGAATAGAAGAAACCAATGGATATCGACAAAAACCTCTCAGAAATGGACTTTCAAATGGAATAAGTTTAGTGGATTCGCTGGTAACAATCTTGAACTCACCACAAAGCAAGATGTACTTTTCATGTGTTGGATACTCTTGATATTTCAAATTCTCAGTTTGGAAACGACTAAGTACAAATACATTGGCCACCAAATCCATATTATTATAAAAGTACATTAAATGTTCCGGGACAAACACGCCTATTTTTTGTCTCTAAAAAACAAAAGGAGTGTTCATAATGTAAAATATAAAAAATAATTTTATATTTTGAAAAGGAGAAAAGAAAATCACTTACGTTTTGATCAAGAAATATAACCAATAATTTGTTTTCAACAACGACTTCTGATATGAACTCAACCCAAACAAAGGGAATAGTATACCAACTTTCATAATTTGTGAGTGATGAAAAAAAGTCAACAACGGAATGAACATCCATGTTTTAATTAGACCTTCACTTTTTTATTTAGTCTGTAAAAACATTAAATGATTTGATCTTAACCCAAAAAAAGGAATATGTTATTTGTTGTTGAAAGAGTAATGTAACTTCTTTTAACCATTTGTAATTCCAAAGCTTATTTCACATTTATTATTTTTGTATATTTTATTTTACTTTTTCATGAACTTATAAATATAAACCCTTATTGAAGTATTAATTATTATTAATGAATATTTCTGGATGATGTGTTATGTTAATTAAGATTAAGAACTATAATATTCAAGTCTAACTATGACATTTAGAAATTAGACGATTAAAATTTTTTACTTGGAACATGTATAGATTTGGTTGAACTTGAGCAATTACTTATTTTTATGTTTGTATGTAAATTTTGACAAAGTAGTTTTAAGTAAAACTTATAATAAATAATAAAACTTATTGAAATATTATTAATTATTATTATTATTATTATTATTATTATTATTATTATTATTATTATTATTATTATTATTATTATTATTATTATTATTATTATTATTATTATTATTATTATTATTATTAATTAGTGAATATTACTTGTTGATGTGTGATGTTAGTGAAGACTGAGAACCGTGATAATTAAGTCTAAATATGACAATTAGAAATTAAACGATTAAAATTATGTACTTAGGACATGTACATATTTAGTTGAGCTTGAGCAATTAGTTATCTTTAAGTTTGTAATAGATTTTAACCAAGTACACTAATCTGATTCATAAATTGATTTCTTTTTTGTAAAGTCAATTTAAATTAATACCACATCTAGTATATATTGAAGTGTAACTATGAGTATTAGCTTTTAGTTGGTTTAAATTTTTTATATGTCTATTATATTTTAGGAGTAACTATCGATAAAAATCATGATTTGTAAAGCTTATACCTAGAATGCCAACACTGAATGGATGTAGGCAATATGTTTAATTAAAAAAAAGAGTCCTATACCTACTTTTCTATAAATTCTTAAAAGAACATGATATCAACGTGCAAGTAGTATGTGCTCTTTCAATTAAAATTATTAAAGAAATACCAGCAATCAATGTAATATACTAGTTATTTACCTGCACAAGCTCTTCCCAAATACAATAGCAATGACCTTGCACTGTCAAAACAAATAAGAAAATAGAATTATAAATCCAATCTCATCTCATAAACACAAATAACCAAAACACATATTGCTAGCTCTAATTAGCGATACAATTAGAGTTGTTAAAACGAACTCGATAATTAAAAACGATGAAATTCACACCACGTCGACTCCTTCATAAGTAAAATGGCTATTATTTAACCCCCGATTTCAACCCACCTCATTCAAAAGTGTATGCAGGTTAAACTGGATAACAGATTGTATGGAACACTTGTTTTTTATCTTAAACGATTTATGCTTGGGTTAAATGTATGACCAGCTTGTACACCCCTCTATGATTAACCATAATTAGTTTCTAAACAGCAAAGAAAAGACCCGGTAAACATAAGCCTAAAATACTGATCTTAAAGCTAGAGCAAATGTAGTGTTGCGAATTTCACAATCATTTAATTAACAAAAATATCATTAACTTTTTAACTTATTTATTGGTAAAAAAATCCTAAAATGCTGGTTGTTTTGGCGTTTATACAATGGGATCTCTCATGTTAGTGTATAATTAGTAATATGGCCCATTATAAGAAAACAACATCTACTGTATTAGGACCTATTACCAATAAAATCCAATATGTAAGATGACCCAGTACCAAACAAAATACAACCTAATCTGAAGCCTTACCATGTCGAAGTTGAAACTACAATACGATACATTGAGGAAAAACATACTAACATGTCATATATGACTTGAGCAATAATATTACCAAATTTGAGGGCTTAAGAAAACATATTAAGTACTACATGTTGGATCTAGAAGGTTGGTGCAACCAAAACCAAATCACTTAGACTATTTTGGTGCAACTAATAAAGGACTTCCGAAGCTAAGTGTGGAACTTCCGAAGGAAAAGGAGTTCTTCCGAAGATAAAGTGTAAGATCAACTTCCGAAGGAAAACTCCAACTTCCGAAGACAAAAGTATTTACTTCCGAAGATCAAGACTTAGAGTGAAAGATCAGAAGTCAACTTCCGAAGTATGAAAGAAGTCCTCAAGCCTCGGAAGTATAGTATCCTCTTCCGAAGTATAAGTGGCTTCGGAAGAACTTGTTCTTCCGAAGCCAACTTACCTTTGGAAGACACTACTATTATCCAGTGGACATAAGTATGGTCTCTCTGACACTCCGCTGCAGACCTCTGAGATACTGCATGGCGTTTTCTCAAAAGCCATGTAGTTGACCATACTTTATTCCACTGTTTACCTTTATCAGTTAGTACAGTTGCCAACTTTAGTTGGTGACAAAAGGTAAGTCATGGACATGTCATGACTACCATATCTTAGATAATAATTTATCTAAGATACCTTAACTTTAGCATTGTAGTATATGCTTTAGTCTTAGGTTTCCAGCTGGTATCAAAGTATATCCGGCTATAGGATCTAGTATATATAGTTTCTCATTGTAACTATTGTTTATGCTTGTAAGAGTCTTGTAATACTTTGAGTTGAGAAGTATTATATACAAGTGCCTTGAAAATTATTTCCTTGTGTTCTTTGCTACTTATTACATTATTATCAACTCTTAGAAGAGATTCTACTTCATCTGATCTGAGTGTAGTATAAGTGAGTTTGAGAGAAATCCAAGTGTTAAGTGATAAAACTCGATCCTGCAATTGGTATCAGAGCTTTTTAGGCTCTTGATTGTGAGATCTTACCATCCTAATCAACCTGTTTTTCACTCCTCCTTACACCACACCCAAAATGGCCCTCAACACGTCTGAAGTAGAGATGGGGACGATGACTAAAGCACCCATCATCACAGGGTGAAAACTTCAGGTCATGGAGCAGACGCATGGAAGGCTTGATCAGGTATCAAGACAGCAAGATGTGGCAATCTATTGTCAATGGCCCGTATAAGCCAAAGGTGGCTGGTGGAAACGGTGCCATGATAGAGAAAGCCGTTGAAGACTACTCTGATGAGGACCGGAAGAAGCTGGACATTGACAGCAATGCTATGACTGTTCTTATGACTACAATTCCTAACTCCATCATGGTAGGGTTTGAGCATTGCAAGTCAGCCAAAGAACTGTTTGATGCACTTGCTCACATGTACTCCAGCTCCAATGACTCCAAGAAGGACTCACTGAAGCAGCAGTTCGAGAACTTCACCTACATTGCTGGAGAGACCCTCAGCCAGCAATACTTCAGGTACATGGACCTCATTTCTTCCCTTCAGTCTGTGGGAATTACCCTTGAACTTAGAGACCTCACAAGAAAGTTCATGAGTGCACTCCCCAATGAGTGGACGTTCTACTGTGTCTCCATCAAGAGAATAGAAAATTTGAACACTCTCACCATGACCGAACTCTATGGCATCCTTGATGGATACCGTTTGGAAATGGAGAACAAGAGAGGCCATCAGACAAGCAGACCCTTGAGTCTTCCTGCTAGCAACGCTTTAATGGTTGTTGAAGGCTCAGGACCCACCCAACCTCAACAGTACCTAACTTACACCCAGCAGCCATCCTGTTCTTCTGGGCCATACATCATATTTCCTGAGACTCCAAGGTCTCAACAAGCTCAGCAAAGTTCCTTTCAGGACAGCTGTGTTTTTGTCTCAGGAAGTGGGCACTCTAGTGACTATCAGTATTGCTTTGATGATCTAGAGTGCTTCAGCCCAGATGACGTGAAATATGTGGACATAGTCCAACAAATGGCTCTATAAACCTACAGAGCAAAGAAGTTCTTCAAGAGAACTGGAAGGCAATTTCCCTAGAACCCAATCAACAGCAAATTTGGGTTTGACAAAACCAAGACCAAATGTTACAACTGTAACCAACTTGGTCATTTTGCAAGGGAATGCAAGGCTCCCAAGTCTAATCCGGAAACCCCATAGGCCTCCACACATCCCTCTACACCAAGCCCACTGGAAAGTCAACAGAGACCAGACAGAGACAGCTGCAATGGCTCAAGAAGTTGATTGGAGCTTCATGGTACAGGATGTGACTCCTGCTCAAGCACTTATGGCCGGAACATATGACAATAAGGTATATCAACATCTCTGTACTCATGCCTGTATTGCTAAGGTTAAATTGTATCAGGACTACAATATGGAGATTAAATCCGATATTGAGTCTTTAAATGTTTTAAATTTGATTTTAAAAGGGCTGTCTGAATATCAAAGAAAATTGAGGAGTTGGAGAAAACTATGTTCTTATTAAAACATGACACACAAACTATAAGACTTAAATAAAGGATTTAATATCCAAATTGTCTGAGGCTCAATCCCAGCTTGTCACAGCTGAGGCTCAAGCCAGGAAGTACACTATTTCTGAGCAAAACTTCCAAGCCATTCTTGCATCATCCTCTTACTCAAAACGTTGTTACCAAAACAAAGGTGGGTTGGGAACCAATGAAATTGCTCCACCACACTCTTATGATTCTATAAGACAACCAAGGTGTGGTACTGAAGAGCAAGAGGTTCCATCTGCTGACCCACCTTCACTTGAGTCAAAGAGTGATGCAACCATGGAGACCATCATAGGGAAGAACCAGGTAATTTTACCCACTCCTACCAGTGATGATCAACCCCTGACCACCAAAGCCAGAAGAAGCAGAGCTAAGGCAACCAGAAAAACTGCCAAGAAAGTGGCTGAGTCTAAGCTGAAGATAGACCCAAAGCAAAAGGATGTATTTATCTCAGCTGGATTCCAAGTGGTAGGAAATTCTGATTCAGGAAAGGAGTGTAGTACCAGCACTCCTATCCTACCAAATGATCAGAAGTTAAAGGGAAATGTTGCTGATGAAGAGAAAAAGAACAAGAAACAGCAATCCTCAAATTTCCAAAAGATTAACATTGCATGCATAATGTGTGGTCTGCAAAACAATATGGCCAAAGATTGTTACTACAATCCTGCTAGCACACATTATGCAAATAATGTTAAAAGAGAAGGAGTCAGGGAAGGTTTCTCATTTGGACCATATCAAATGGTTCAAGTGATGAAAAAAGGAAAGCTTGTTTCAGAAGCAAGGTTGCTTTCGGAAGAAAGTCCTTCTTTCGAAGGGAAAATGGCTTCGGAAGCTAAAGCTGTTAAGACTCAAAAGAATAAAAGAGTCCCTTTGAAACCATCCCAGAAGAAGACTACTTCGGAAGAAAAGGTGGTGAAGGCTTCTTCCGAAAAGAAAGAAGCTTCGGAAGAATGTCATGCTGCAAAAGCTTCAACAAGCTCATCCTCCATGATCAACCAAGGGATGGAATGGAAGATCAAAGAAGATGCTACAGCCCAAACCTCTTCTTCAAAGACATTCATTGAACCTCCATGCATAAACTTTGGTTCAATTATGTCACTATCATTGGAAGAACCCGAGACCAATAAGGCTTGGGTTTCCAATCAAAACTAATCATCTCATCATATGTGCAGGGACATCCATATGACAAGAATAACAATGTTTGGATTGTGAATAGTGGATGCTCCAGGCACATGACAGGGAACAAATCTCTCTTTCAACAATTTCAACATTATGATGGAGGTCCTGTCCAGTTTGGAGGTGAGCCGGAGGATATATTTCTGGCAGAGGAAGTATATCCAATGGAAAATTAAAAGTTGACAAAGTTCACTTTGTCAAATAGCTTGAACACAACCTGTTAAGTGTTTCTCAGTTCTGTGATCAAAAGCATCAAATGCTCTTCACAGAACATGAGTGCATTATCCTCAAACCAGGGATGACAATTCCTCAGGAATCGGTGCTTCTTAGATCTCCCAGGAAAGGGGATATGTACAAGCTTGATATGAACAATGCTTCCCCAATGGGTGAAGTATCATGCTTTCTTTCCGAAGCTGATAGTGATGAGTCAGCACTATGGCATAAACGAATGTGTCATGTAAATTTTAAGACAATGAATAAATTGGCTAAAAATAACTTGGTACATGGTTTGCTTAAAAAGGAATTTTTCTGCAAAGATAACTGTGTTGCATGCCTGAAAGGGAAGCAACACAGGGCATCTCATAAATCCAAAGTTGTTAACTCCATCACCACTCCATTACACTTATTGCACATGGATCTATTTGGTCCCACAAGTATAATGAGCATTGGAAGGAAATCATATTGCCTTGTGATTGTTGATGACTTTAGTAGATTTACATGGATATTTTTTTTAAGAACCAAAGATGAAACTGCTGAAACTTTAAAATCTTTTATTCTTAAAATAGAAAATCAAATGATCACAAGGTTAAAATAATTAGAAGTGATCAAGGGACTGAGTTTAAGAACCACGTTCTTGACTCATTTTGTAACTCAAAATGGATTGTCAGACAATATAGTGCTCCTAGAACTCCTTAACAAAATGGTGTTGCTGAGAGGAGGAACAAGACACTTATTGAGGCTGCTTGGACCATGTTAGCTGATTCAAAGTTGCCTCTAACATTCTGGGCAGAGGCAGTCAGCACTGCATGCTATGTGCAGAACAGGGTTCTTGTAGTTAAGCACATGGAAAAACCCCTTATGAGCTATGGAACAAGAGGCACCATTCATTGGCTTTTTAAGGTCCTTTGGCAGCAGGTGTACCATACTTAACACAAAAGACAATTTGGCAAAATTTGCTGAAAAGTCGGATGATGCTATCTTTGTTGGATATTCCTCTAACTCTACAGCTTATAGAGTTTATAACATTAAAAAAACAATTTGAGAAATCTTTCAACATTGTAGTTAATGAGCACACTCCTTGTGTTAGGGGGAATGGCCCTGATCATATCTTTGATTTAGAATTGTTTCCAAACTATTCTAAACCATCTTGTGAGAATGTTTCAGCTGGAACAGGTGCTCAAAGTGATTCTGATGATGACCAACTGTTTGAGCTACCCAGACCTATTCCAAGTTCTCCAAGAGCTGCAACAAATCAAGCTCCCACTATTGGCAGATCTGATAGTATAACTATCTCAAGGGATAGTGGAGCTTCAACCAGCGGTTCACCTGTTGACCCTCAAACTTCATCAGGTGACACTGCACAACACCAAGCTGATAGAAGCAACATCTTGAAGAACAGGCAACTGTTAATGCTGCTTCACAGCAAACAAATGATGATTCTCATTCATTCAATCAGTCCTCATTGAATGATTTTGAAATAGCAGCTGGACCAAGTGTTCAAGCTCCTGAGCAAAATATGTCCAATCTGGATCTATCTTTGCAACTGGAGGTAATTCCTAGACTCATGATTCACAACACTCATCCAGCTGAGAACATCATAGGGGAAGTCTCTGAAGGTGTGAGAACAAGAGGACAAACTCACAATGGGAATGTCTGCTTGTACTCATGCTTTTTATCCCAGATGGAACCCAAGAAGGTGGAAGATGCCTTGAAAGATAGTAGCTGGGTTGAATCAATGCAAGAGGAGCTGCTTCAATTCAAAAGACAAAAGGTTTGGAACCTATGTCCGCTACCATCTGGTCAAGTACCTATAGGCACTAAATGGGTTTTTAGAAACAAGAGAGATGATAAAGGCTTGATCATCAAGAACAAAGCAAGACTGGTGGTTCAAGGATACACTCAAGAGGAAGGAATTGATTATACTGATGTCTTTGCACCTGTTGCAAGACTTGAGGCAGTTAGGATCTTCCTTGCTTATGTTGCATCCAAGAATTTCACTGTTTACCAGTTGATGTCAAGTGTGACTTTCTATATGGGGATATAGATAGGGAAGTCTATGTATGCCAACCTCCAGGATTTGAAGACCCACAACATCCCAACTATGTGTGCAAATTGGATAAAGCTCTATATGGGCTGCACCAAGCACCTAGGCTGTGGTATGAGACATTGTCTTAGTTTCTCCTAAGAATGGTTACACTAGAGGTACCATTGATAAGACTCTTTTCATAAGGAAGTCTGGGAAAGACATCTTGCTCGTTCAAGTCTATGTTGATGACATCATATTTGGTTCCTCAAATGACCAAATGTGTAAAGACTTTGAGAGCATCATGAAGAAGAAGTTTGAGATGAGTTCCATGGGAAAAATGGACTTTTTCCTTGGAATTCAGGTGAAGCAAATGAAGGAAGGGTTTTTCATCAATCAATCTAAGTATGTCAATGACATTTTAGAAAGATTTGACATGAAAGATTGTAAGTCAGCCAAAACACCTATACCCAGAAACCATAATCTCTGCCCTGACTCTGAGGGGGAGGATACTGATCAACATCAGTATAGAGCAATTATTGGTTCTCTGATGTATCTCACAGCAAGTAGACCTGATATCATGTTTGCAACTTGTATTTGTGCAAGATATCAGGCTGCTCCAAAGGTGTGTCTAGTTGCTGCCAAGAGAATCCTCAGATACCTTAAAGGAGCACCTAAATTAGGTCTCTGGTATCCAAGGAATAGTGATTTCGATCTCTATGGTTACTCTGACAGTGACTATGGTGGTTGCAATATTAACAAGAAATCAACATCAGGTGGATGACAATTTCTTGGTGGAAGGATCATCTCATGGGAATGCAAGAAGCAATCTTGTGTCTCTACATCAACTATTGAAGCTGAATACATTGTTGCTGCTTGTTGCTGTGCTCAGCTGCTGTGGATTCAGAACCAGATGATAGACTACGGATTCAACTTCATGAGCTCTCCTATCCACATTGACAACAACAGTGCTATCTCCATTACTAAAATCCAGTGAAGCACTACAAGACAAAGCACATTGATATCAGGTACCATTTCATTAGAGATATTCATGAGAAAAATCTAATCAAGCTAATCAAAGTCGACTCTTATGAACAATATGCTGACTTGTTCACCAAAGCCTTTGATGAACAAAGATTTAAGTATCTCATTACAGCTATTGGGATGATAAACCTTGATTAGTTTATCTCATTTGAAAACCTTTTAATGTGTAAAGTCTTATGTCAAAACAATCTAAGCCCTGTTACAAAAAGTCCTTCTCTAAAATTTTCTCTAAGTATAAATTCTTCCGAAGAGGAATTAACCCTCGGAAGATATTTTACATATCTTCCGAAGCAAATTCCTCCCAGGATAATTTTCTTCTCGGAAGAGTGTTTAGTCTCGGAAGAAGCGATTGATTTCATATCATATCTACTTCCAAAGCTTATAACACTCTCCATTCAGAAAGCAACATTTACTCTCGCAAGTAAGAACTTTACCTTCGGAAGTAAATTTCCCTTCGGAAGAACATTACCTTCGGAAATGCTTTATACTCGAAAGAAAGACTTTACAGTGTAATGGAAATCTTTTGGGCTCCACTCTGTAAAAAGTAAAGATTTTGTTAATAATATCGGATTATTTAAATGGACTAAACCTTACTGTCCCTGTCACATCCGCCTCTGAAACGTCCCATCATCTTATCCAAACCCCTTAAACTGCCATTTCACCCATTTAAATAACCCCGGCTAATCACTTTCATCTTTTTACTAAATTTACTGCTCTAAAAGCTTCCTTCATCCCTAATTCACCTAATTCCAAACTACCTTCCTGCAACTTTCTCAAATGGCACTTAACCCTCAGCACAACCAAGTCGCATTCCTTGATTCTTCAAGGGATGGCGACTTCCCAGATATCATATCCTTTCTTACCCAATCATCTTATTACACTGCTCTGACTATTAACCCCATAGTTTACTCAAATCACATGGCTGAATTTTAGGCCAATGGTCAGATTGAAACCCTAAATGGGGTTAGGGTATAGCATCTATGGCCAGGAGTTGGTCATTTCTGAACAACTCATTAGGGAGCATCTCGAGCTTCATGATGAGGGTGCTTCTAAAGAGTTCCCCAAGACAGATTTGGATAACACCTATATCCAAATGGGATATGGTGGAGATGTAAGCAGGTCAACCGTCTACAAGTTTAACTTATCTTATAATTAGAAGTTCCTTTTGCATGTTGTTCTTCATTGCTTGTCCAACAAATCTGGGGGATGGGATCAAATCCCATATGAACCAGGGTGCCTAGTTCATGGATTGGTGAGAAACCTCCGCTTTAACTACTCAAGGTTTGTGCTGACCAATCTTATGGGGAATCTCCAGATGGACACATTCTTCATGTATCCCTGGTTCCTTCAGCACATAATCAACTGTGAGCTGGACCAGAGTCAGCTTGTTAGTGCAGCTGCTCTGACTGTTCCTCAAATGAGGCCGACCATCTTCAAGACTTTAAAGAGAGAGTCCACCAATTTCACCGGAAGATATACTGCACTTCTTCCAGGTATGACTGAGCCAATGGCTCCTGGTGACATCCCTGTTAACCCCACAAGTGATGAACCCACACCAGCAACTACCCTCACACCGCCAAATCTACATTCTCACCCCGTCACTATTACATATCAAAGACGCCCCAAACGAAACCTTGTTCAATCTTCTCTGATTGAACAAGCTCCTCCTGTTCAATCCAAAAAGACTAGAGTGGAACAATAGGCTCCCACTCAGTCTGAGGTCCAACCATCCTTCACAATTGACCTCAATATAGGTATTGAGTATCCTTAGTCTCAAACCCATGAGCCCGAAACCCAAGCTGAAAACCCTCAGGGGGAGTCTTTATACTCCCCTGAGCAGCCAAAAAGGGACAGCCCCACCATAGGCTTAATGCCTTTAAACATTGATCAAAGTCTTGGGTCATTAGGCTTAACCTCTATATACTTTACTGACCTACTAATAGGAACTGATGAAGAGATATCACTCTTCAGGGGTGATCCACAACACCCTCTCAAGGATCAACAGAGCCCAGAGAGATCTCTTGTCTCTAGCCCCCATCAGCAAGCCTTTACTGAGGTGAGTCCCACTGATGTGGAGGGGACTCATGTAGATTCCGTTGCCACTACTAAAGGAGCCTCAATGGACCATCAAGACAGTGGTAACATTACTGAGACTGAATCTACGGCAACCATGCCCTTTGATGACTCTGAAAGAGACATCATTGAGCAAGGGAAACCAGGGCGTCAAGAAACCACATTTGGTGGTGAGGATGAACATACTAGGTATGTTATCTCATCTCCCCATGATTCTTCAAAAGAAGATGAAGGAAGACTACAACTCATCATTAAAGACCTACTTTCTAAAGTCTTAAACCTTGAATCTAAGGTTAGGACTTTAGTGGATAGGTCTGCCACTCAGCAACTTGAGATTGAAAATCTCAAGGCCAAACTAGCTGAGAAACAGATTGAGAGGTCTGTTAGGCATGTACCAATTCAGGTCTCATTGACCTCTTCCTCCAGCTCATCAAGCTCACAGGATGATGCTACCAAAAGGGGGGAGAGTGTTCAGGGACAAAGCCAAAGACAAGAGGAACCACAAAGTCAAGCGCTCACTTCCTTAAGTTCAAGATACCCTATGCAACAAGCTTTAGTTTTTTCTGAGCCTCCTCCAGTTGTAATTCAAGTGGATCAAAGGATGCTCCAAGATCTCAACAGGTTCTTCAAACCTGTTGGAATCTCTAATTGAACAGCCAAGTTCTGACTTGTTTGTGATTTACTTTGGAGCTCAAGAGCTTCAGAGATTAAATGCACCTTCTACCACTATTGAGGAAGTTGGTCAACCTAAGGTCCAAGTGGAACCTGAGATTAATTTTGAAGGGGAAACAAGGACTGATGGCCAAGCAACTGAGATAGTTGGGACAGATAGTGTATTCTCAAAGACTTCCGAAGCACAAGTCAAAGCCTCGAAAGAACAACTTCACGAAGCTAAGATTGCAGCTGCGGAAGGACTATTCTCTTTATCCGATGATCTAATAGTCATAGATGCAATCCTAGAACTTGCATTTGAGGTTAACAGGGAGGATTTTCTCACCCAACCCCTAGCTCAAACATCAGCATTAACTCCAGCTCCCATTTCCACCACTTGACCTGAACCTTCCATCCAAGAACCCCCAAAGTCTAGCACTTCCGAAGATGTCAAAGGAAAGAGGAAGATGACTAAGGAAGAGCTTCAGGAGGAAGAAAGGTTAGAAAAGCTCAAAAGAAAAGGTGGACTTCCAACTGGAAAGCTGCTAGCTGCTAGTATCAAAGCAGCTGTAGCTAACCAGGAGGCTGTCAACAATAAAAGAAGAGTGGAAATCATTGACAGACTTGTCAATCTAGGAGCTGTGAGTGAAGATGTACTCCTGCTAACACTAGAGGAGTTAGTCAAGTTGGAAAAGGCAACTTCGCTGCAAAAACAACAAAAACAAGAAGCAACAAGGTTGGCCTTAGATGAAGAAAGGGAGAGGAAAGAAATAGAAGCTGATCAGTAGCTCAGGAGGGAAAGGATAACTTTCCTAACCTCCAGGTTTCTCTCTAATGATACGATCTTATGGCTCTTCAACAAAGAGGAAGATCAAATGGAGAAGGAGAGAAAGAGAGCTGCCAAGGAGAAACTAATGTTAAAGAGGAAGAAGGAAGAGGAAGCAGGACTAGCTGCTGCCAAGAAGATAGGTGAAAAAGCTTGGATGAAAGACTATCTCCGGGCTCATGGCTTCTCTGGCAGGCAGGTGGGTCTTATGTCTGAGAAGACCCTCCAGCGACATGTCAGTGACATAAAGGCTGACATTTCCTCGGGGAAGAGGAATGAGATGTACAGAAGGGGACAGGGGATGATCTTCAAATCAACTTCTCAACCCCAACCTCAAACCCAACCACAACCTGAACCAATTCCTTTTCCATTCCCCATCAAAACCGAACCAACCACTGAACCTTACACCCCTGAACCTACACCATCATCCTTACCAACCTCCTCACCTCAACCACCTAAACTACCCATCCTCCAACCCAACATACTCGCCAGAACCCAACACCATAACCTACCCAACAACCTCTCAAACCATCCCCTCAGCCTTCTAAACATCTCTCCTTAGAGGAGTTCAAGGCAATCAAGACAAAGCTCATCAACTGCACAACCCTGAGCGACATCTCCTGTGAGGAGGATTCTGTCAAACTGACTTATGTTGATGGATCCTCATGTTCCCTCACTAGAGATCAATTTCTTGATCTGCCTAGAGGAACATCGGACCAAGCTGCAAATCTCCTTGGCCTCAATTCAGATACTTTGAATGAGGAAGAAAAGAAGCTAAGGAGAAGGCTGGTGACTCTGCTGGATACCAAGAAAGGTGACAGGGTGCCAAGACAACCCCTTGTGCCTAGGAAAAAGATCATCCAGTGGAGGTTCGAAGACTCTTCTCATAACTTTGTTGTTGAGAGAGAGAGTGGAGAGCTCAACAGGCTAAATGCCTCATCTCTGCTACACTTAAGCAGATTTGATATTGCTGAGTTAGCAGAGAAGCCGCTCTCCAACCCCTCCAACTCTGAAGTAGCTGCTCACATCAGAAATCACCTGGGCAGTCTTCATCTGGCCGAGCTGACCGCTAGGACCAAGATTGAAGAAGAGTTGAAACTGAGAGAGGAGGAGAAAAGAAAGGGATCAACAACTAAAAGCAAAGCCTTTCTACAAATGGTTGAGGGTCCTGAACTTGAATCCATAGTTAGATGGGAGTATGACTATAACTCCCGCCAACTAACTCTTCTCAGGGGGGCACAACAAAGGGTACATGTCATTCAGAGTGATAGACTGGATCTCCTATCCACTAATGACTTGTACAAACGTCTCAGCACCACTTCAGGGAAGAACAGGGATACAAAAAAAATATCTTCTGTCATTGGTGTTGAAGGTTTTGAGAAGCAGAGACAAATGAGGTTTTGGTAGCATCAGCCTAGGGGGAGTTTGTTGGACTTAGAAAGGCTGGTGCAACCAAAACAAAATCACTTAGACTATTTTGGTGCATCTAATAAAGGACTTCTGAAGCTAAGTGTGGAACTTCCAAAGGAAAAGGAGTTCTTCCGAAGGAAAAGGAGTTCTTCCGAAGGAAAAGGAGTTCTTCCGAAGATAAAGTGTAAGATCAACTTCCGAAGGAAAACTCCAACTTCCGAAGACAAAAGTATTTACTTTCGAAGATCAAGACTTAGAGTGAAAGATCAGAAGTCAACTTCCGAAGTATGAAAGAAGTCCTCAAGCCTCGGAAGTATAGTAGCCACTTCCGAAGTATAAGTGTCTTCGGAAGAACTTGTTCTTTTAAAGCCAACTTACCTTCGGAAGACTTTACTATTATCCAATGGACATAAGTATGGTCTCTCTAACACTCCGCTGCAGACCTCTGAGATACTGCATGGCATTTTCTCAAAAGCCATATAGTTGACCATACTTTATTCCACTGTTTACCTTTATCAGTTAGTACAGTTGCCAACTTTAGTTGGTGACAAAAGGTAAGTCATGGACATGTCATGACTACCATATCTTAGATAATAATTTATCTAAGATACCTTAACTTTAGCATTGTAGTATATGCTTTAGTCTTAGGTTTCCAGCTGGTATCAAAGTATATCCGGTTGTAGGATCTAGTATATATAGTTTCTCATTGTAACTCTTGTTTCATGCTTGTAAGAGTCTTGTAATACTTTGAGTTGAGAAGTAATATATACAGGTGCCTTGAAAATTATTTCCTTGTATTCTTTGCTACTTATTATATTATTATCAACTCTTAGAAGAGATTCTACTTCATCTGATCTGAGTGTAGTATAAGTGAGTTTGAGAGAAATCCAAGTGTTAAGTGACAAATCTCGATCCTGCACCACATAACTACTCAAATCAATTTACACAACAACATTACTCCTAAATATCTTCTTAAATAAACTTTTTATTGAAGTTTACCCATTTGACACGTTCAAGTTAAAAAAAAGCCAATAGTTCCATCAACATCGATTCTTAAAGAGTAACTTACATGTTGCTCTCTACTTATTTAAACTCTCAATACACAAAATGGCCAAAGGTTACAGAATAATTATATCAAACACAAAATGACATTAAACATCCTTTGAAAAATAAACAAATTAACCAGCTAAAAAACTTATTTTCTCCCTTGCTTTATACACCAACAAACAACACAACTTCCACGAAGCCAACTGTGACGCTACAAAACTCAAAAATTGAAGAGGTTCAACTTAACGAGTACGACCTCGAACATTAACCTAACTCCATTACTCAAGCTATCTTCAAAATCAAAAACACAAATTTATCAAAAACAACTAAAATCAATTAGAAATTGCATAGTGAACAGAAGAACAAGCAAGAACTATCTTACCTCCAAGAAGTTGTAGTCGGTTGAAGAACAAGAATCTGGATGGTGGTGAGTTTATAGGAAAAAATGCAATTTGAATTGACCACCATTTGTTCATCCTGCAGAGAAGGCCTGAATAAAAGCCAAAAACATACTCTTTTCGTGTTATGTAGGGTTTTGAGGAAGAAAAGCCCTAGCTATGACCTTCTCGAAAGGGAGTCTGCAGCTGTATCCATCTTTTTGGTCCGATGGCTTCTCTGGACTACATCTTATCTCCAATGGCTTCTCTATTTAGGGCTTGTAGCTTTATGTTGCATATGGTTCCAGCTTAATGGATTGTACATAATGCAATACAGGTTGTACAACTCTTATATTTAAGAGATTTTAGTCAAATGACCATTCTATCCTTCCCAAATGCTTATTAATATAGTATAGATTATTATCCTTCCTATATGTTTTTATTGTGTACTAGGCTACAACCCTGTGTCCCCCTATATTACACGGGTTGAATAAGAATAATATAAAATATTTTTAAGGAAATGTTAGAAACTATAAAACACTATTTTGAAATAAGATATGTTTAAAATTACATATGAGTAAGTACTTTATTTAGTTGATAAAACATATTTATTATTTTTAAAAATTTCATTTTAAAAAATTATTGCTTTGAAAAGAGTTTATTTTTTTATCAATATCTCGTTATTTAAGCTCAATGTTTTAATTAACTTTTTAAAATTTTATTTTGTAAAAATGGTTTTATATAAAACTTTTATTTTTGAAAATATCCATTTTACAAGATTTATAATTTTAAAAAGTTATGTTGTTTCAGAAAAAAAGCATAGTTACTCAATTCTTTTATGAAAAGTTGTATTTTTTTTATCCAAATACATAGTTATTATTTAATAAAAAAATATTGTTAAAAATTATTGATTTAAGGACTTATATCTATCTATAATATAAGAGAGAGAGAGAGAAAAGTTTAAAAATTAGTTATTTAACTTTTAAAAATAAATAAATAGTTTAGACGGGAAAGTAGATGTGATGAAGAATGTGATGATAAGATGTGTCATCACATATAATTATTTATTAGTATTAGATGAATGAAAAAAAATTAATAAAAAAATATTATTAAATTAAATTGATATAGATATGAGAAATAAACTATGATAGGCTTTTAGAAATTAAGAAAATTTAGAAACTACTGCTTTTCAGTTAAATAATAATCTAGTGTGTACCCTCCGCGCGCATTGCACACTTAACTTAATATTATTATTGGGTTCAAAACGGGTGTTTGGTTGTAGCTACTAACCATAAATGGTAACCATGTCAAAGCAATCGATACCCCCATCCGCTCATGTCATCACGACCCTAACATAGAAACAATGGCATACGTAACATAATCATCAAATGAGCAAAAACCCATCTTCATGAGCAATTACAAATCAATACACCAACGAAGACCAGAAAGAGAACCATTAAACCATCGGTGAACACAAAAGACACAACAAGTCTCAAATGAGATCAGTGTTGTAAAATTGAAAAGTGCTAGTCGGGAGGTGAGGTAGGGACTAGGGATTAATCAGGATTAATCGAATCAAACTTTTGTGTATTATTTTGTAAATCTATGTATAATTTAATACTTGTAGATGAATTAATTTACAAGTTGAGGGATAATTTTTAAATGGTGAATATTGATGTGGTTAAATGTAAAAATACAAAACTTATTAAATCATTAAACCTTAATGTTAAAAACAGTCATCCCCTTCATCGTTCCAGTTTCCCACTGCTATACCCTTTTGTCGTTCCCATCACAAAGATAGAACGACAAATATGTGTTGGACTATCCTACCTCCACAATTTTATGACTTTTTAACCGACTCGTGCAGCAAGCATGTTATTTTCTTTTTTATTTAAAGTTCAACCCGTATCCCTTATTTTTAGATGTTGATTATGTATATTTCTCTTTTTGTATTTAGAGTCAAGAATGAGTACTTGTTGGTGTTAATTTGCAGACAATAGCATTGGAGATATTTTGTGATGAAATAATCAATGGTGATAAATTTAGTCGGTTGGTTAACCCAACATTGATGAATGTGTCTATGTATTTCGGAGCTCTGTTAGTAAATCTTCGTTTTTGAAAAAAGACAGGTCGTCTATAAAAAAATATTAAGGTTTGAAATAAATGAAGATTATATTCCATCCCCCAAGACTTGTTTCGTAATAAAGGAGTTTACGTTTGTATGTTAATGGAATATCTTGTTACGCCAAAACCGTTAAATAGTGGTGGAGATCTTAAGAAGACCTTTAAGTTGTATTAGTAGTTCATGATTGATCAACTTTATTTCTAACGTAGTTTACCCCGTCAATGTTAGGATTTGTTGTAATACTTTTATGATCTTGCTACGAAACATTTCTATGATGTTATTATTATATATTTTGTTTTAATTATTAATTTTAAATAATTTTTGTTATTGAATGAGGCAAAAGATAACAAATTTTAAATGTGAATGAAGAAATTAAAATAACATTAAATTGATAAAAATTTTATAGTTAAGTCATACGTAGGTACATTACATTTACAAAAGTACAAGTACAAAATTTATGTCAGGTTATATATCCTTGTCCTTATAATTACTTTAAAATTTATTATTTTTTTCTTTTCTTTCTAATTAAATAACACTCTTTTACAATGTTCTCACGGTCGAATCGGGCCGCCCAGTCTAATCGGTCCAACCGAGATTTGTTGAGGTGAGCGATCTGAACTACCCTGATCGTTTAGTACTAACAAAACCGCCCGTTTGGAAGTAAGTTGCCGGTTGATTCAGAAAACTAGTTGGCCGGTTGGAGCGGTGTTGATTTCTTTTAAATGTTTAGCCTCTTTTATGTTGGATCTTCACCCGAATCGACGCACTCCCTCTCTTTTTTGTCATTGCAATCGACAAAGTTAGTCTCGTTTTTATAAGGTCTTGTCCAAATTTGAGCATGTCTTTGCTAGATTGAAAAGCTAACCTTCGTCTTGACGGATGTGGAAGGAAGATTATGTTGGTCGAAGAGATTAATTTACAGACCTAACTCGTGCTTAGCAAGAAAGATCAGGTGCTTTGTCGAAGATACTAAAATGTGGGGATGATAACTTTTGAAATTTTCAAGAACTAAGATGAAAATTAAAAAAAGTGAAAAGCAATTTTGATAGATAAGAGCTACTTTTGATGATATTTGATGATATGATATGACATTTATTCGCATGTATATTTTTAAGATTTTATTTATTTTTAATTTAATCCTTATCTTTTTGTTTAATGATTTCTAGATAGTTTTTATTTTAAAGAAGTATTTTTATTATTCTACGCTTATACACATACTTTTAAATTAATTATAAAGTTGTTCGGTTCTTAAATCCAGACCAACCAGTTCGACCAATGAATCAGTTTGTTGTACGATTTGACATCCGATCCGGTTTTAAAAACATTGCTTTTTTATACCATTACCATTATCTTTTATCTTTTTTTCCACTCACAACCACTTCAAAAAAATATTAAAAATTTTATAAAGATTAAAAAGTATTTTATCAAATATAAATGTATAGTAATATTTTCACTTTTTTTATTTACAATCACTTATAATAATTTTATTGAAAACACACTCAAAAGAGTAAATTGCCGTTTACATTAATTTCTGATGTTTTCTCATTTTAAGCGATTGCATCCTTATAGTTGCAAAGCTTCGATTTGCCCCCTAATGTTTTTATTTTTGTCTCCATTTAAGTCCGACGCCGTTAGATTTAACCGTTAGTTTTCTATGAATTGATAAAAATACCCTTAATCCCCATTTTATTAAAACTCACCCCCACATCGATGTTACTAGCAGCAACATCATCATCATCAACAACAACCTTACCTCCACCACCATCTCTCTCTCATCTCTCTCTCATCTCTCTCTCTCTTTCCTGGTAGTTCACTGCCCATGCCACCGCCACCGCCACCATCGCTAGATCACAACCACCACCTCTGTCTCTCGCCATGTAACCACTGACCACCATCGTCTCCCTCGCTCTCTCTCCTCTCTAACTTTTTCGCGGTATTCCTCCTCCACCGCCGCCACCACCACCACTACCACCACCACGCATTGTCGCTCACCATGTAACCACCACCTACCACTATCATCGCTCTCTCTCTCTCCTTCTTTCTCTCTCTCCCTGTCTCTCATGCAGATGTAAAAAAAGGGGGCTGAGATGGCGAAAGTGGTTAAAGAAACACATGAAACCGCTCACCGCCACAACCACCACCACCACCGTCACGCTCTCTTTCTTCCCCCTCCTCTCTTTTTTAGATATGAGATGGCAGTGGTGATGAGGTGGTGGTTAGTGGTGTCGAATGGGTGTTGGGTTGTGATTGTGGCGGTATGATGATGATGGTTGGGTAGGATGTGATTAAAAGTGTGGTAAGGATTGGGGGCTTGTGGGGATGGTTAGCGGTGATGGTCGGGCTGGTGGGTGTGGTTGGTTGTGGTGCTAATGGTTCAGATGATGATGGTAAATGGGAATGGACGGAATTATGAAAATAAAAAAAATAATATTTAGAGAAAATGATAAAAATACCCTTAGAAAAGACAAATAATGTGGGGCCTCTTAACAGACTTGACTAACACCATTAGTCATTTAAATTCAAATGGTTACATAGTAAAAACATTTATAGTTAAAAATATAAACGTATGTATGCAAATCGAGACTTAGAACTATATAAACACATATTGTTAAATGAACAAACATCAGAAATACAAATAGTAATTTATATTATATTAATTATCAACTTAATTGTGCATTATGGATTGTACCATGTGTATAGTCGGTTGTACCCACCTCTTTTTTTAACATTTAGCTTTTTATTTTAACCCAATACTTCTACATATTTTACAATTTAACCCAACACTTTTTTACTTTCAACTTTGGTCCTCTACATTTCATATCTTAAACATTTTACATTTTTTTTTCAAAATTTTACAAGTTAACACGTTGAAACGTGCATGTGTGGTTCAATGCTTTTATGATTATTTTTCCCTATTTAATTGCACTGTCGCACGTGGTAGTCCTAGATCAACTTACTATTGTTCAAGATTTTTTAAGTTTCTCATGCGTCGTTCAACGTTTGTACGTCTACTTTTTGTTCGGTTTTATTTATTTATTTATTTATCTTTTTAATACGAGGTTTTTCAGTATTGATGGTCTACTGACGGTGATGTGTCATTGATGTTGTTTAACATGATTTTACGCCTTCACGCAACACGAAGGTCTTAATACTAGTTTACTGGAAATATAAAGTAATTTTCAGAATTCTGTTCACAACACACCCTAAAAAAACCTAATCTGGAAAAAAATGGAAAATAGAGTGTTATACACATACTGATCTATACTATATTAATATACATATAGGAAGGGTAGAATGGTAATTTGACCAAATCTCTTAATTTTAAGAGTTGTACAACTCTTGAAGCATAGTATACAACCCATAAAGCTTTGAATTCCTCTGAAAACAAACAACCAAGCATCTTTAAAACCCTGATTCCATTTCAAATTTCAAACATATAACATTGTTCAATCGCTCTTGCTCTCAGATCAACTATCCCGCCTGAAACACCACCGTATCCCTAGATGCATCCTCATTCTCTTATATAACCAAGATCAAGAAGAGATCGAAGGAAAATGGCTAGCCGGTCAATCACCGGCGGTCTCCCACGTCGGTTCTTGACAAGAAAGGGTTGTGGTGGCGCGATTACGAGAGAAGTCGTTAGCGACAACAACCGCCTCCTCGACAACCCTAACCACCTCACGCAGTGGCGATAATGGTCTAACCTAACCATGTTTCTGATGGCGGTGACGCAAGAGCGATGGTGATGTTTGTGGTGTAAACCGCAAACCTAAGCAACGACGATTGCAAGGCTGACTTCAGGCGGAAGAGGAACCAGAGTTCCATGATGCATCAGATAAACAAACAGGTTAGTGTTTTCTTTCTTGAATCTAGGGTTTGCGCGCAGTTAATTTGTAAATTAAACAGTTAAAAAGGAACAACATGGTTTTGAAATTACAATTTACAGATCTGGGTTTATGATCAATATCATTCGGTTATAAAACTAATTTTTGTTTGAAGTAATTGCAGATCTCGAAAAGTCGTTTTAAACACATGTAAACTGCGAATGTTTGATATATTAGGAGCCTGAAAGACGACGAGTGGAACTGTTAATCCCTTTATGGTTTGATTAAATCTTATAATGTGGTTTTTGTTCTATATAATTCTAATATCATTTGGTATGTAGGGCTATGATTCAATCCCAAGGGAAATTTCTGACCCAAAGTTAAACAGGTAGCAAATTAGAAAGGTATCATGCAAGATCTCAAGCATAAGGTAATTTGTTCGGTATGTGAGCTTCATAGGTGATAGATTTTTCTGTTAAACTTTTTTATTTACATATTCTTGAGGCTATCTTAGATTGTATGTTAATACAGGCTTGGTGTTAAATCATGATGATGGTTAATAGTTCCTGATGTTACGCTATAAATTAATACTGGTTTTATAAGATTTGCCAATACATTAGCTACTTGTATGTATGATTTGTAGAGCCTCACACCTTGATTTAGCCTTGTAAATTTAACGTGTTCTTAAATTATTGCATTTTTATATGTTTCTGATGCATCAGTTTTTCTTTTACATCTTTTTTGTATGTTTCTGATACTATTTAGATGCTTTTGTGTTAAGATTCTTGATTATTTGATACTAAACAATCATAATCCGGGTTTAGGTTTGAATCAGCTCTCTCACTTGACGTAAATGGTTCAAAAAATCTGGGTTCATGTTTGAATCAGCTCGATCACCTGAAGCACAGTCTCTTAAGTGTTCCAAAGGTACGTAAGATGCTTCTGATTTTTTTTTTGGTAACCATCATGCTTGGAGCAGTAGGAAAAGTTGGTAATGTGAAAAGGAGCAATTGATGTTGCTAATATTACTTTATAATAAAAATTTTAATTACCAACCCTGAACAACCTTATCGGAAAATTTAATTTACAAGGAATTGATATCTTTGTTTTAACTGCAGATCCAGAGAAAGAACCTCCACTTGTTACTGCAAACACCATTTTATCAATTTTAGCTGTTGATTCCTCTTGAAAAGTTTGCATGTTATGTTTCTAAAGAATATGCATAGTGTGTCATAATGATAATCCTGCAGAAGTGATTTACAAGCCATTGTTGTGTTTGCATATGTCATGGCAACTTTTGGGCTAAGATTATTTTGGAGTCTGTTCACAACGATGGCATTTGAAATGAGTAAGTTAGTCATTGTCCCTTGATAAGTTAATGACCACTAGCATTATAAAGCTAAGTTACATTATATCATTGTAGGTCAACTTGCTTTTTTTAGGTCAATATTCATCCGAGTATCAAAACAACCAACATATAGGATTGCAACTTAAATGTGCTGCTGATGTGTTACAACACTTATACCATTACAATTGACTTCAGCTTTTGTTTTGTTAGATTGTGATCTTCAGCTCGAGTTTTTTTTTGTTTTGTTGTTTTTTTTATTTGAGCAGTATACAAACATGAACATATTCATTTATTTTACAGGCTTTTATATATATGTAGGTTTTGGTCTCTGAATTCAATAACGAGTTTCATGCAATACATTGATGTGTTTCATGTAATACCATTGCGACATATGTTATGTTTTGTTTGCTTAATGATGTTTTAGTGCAGGTTATCCTATTATTTATTTAATGTTTTACTAATCCTAATCTTATCGCCTTCCATATGTTAGGAAAAGAATAATCGTGCTTTTTGCCATGTAAGATCCTTCTGTTGATAAGCCAAACAGCCGAATTGTTGCATTAAGTCTTGGTGCTTTGCTTTAACTATTGATCTTATTCTTAAAAAAAGGCAAAACATGTTCCAAATATGCAGGAAACAAAATCCCGCAACATCAAGCATACCTGTTAGAAATTGTCATCGCCGCTGCATTGCGCGGGTTTCCTACTAGTCTCCAACAATAGATGGCATGACGTCTACGCTAATCTTCAAGTTGAAATCGTCCTCCTAAATCTTCACATAATTATAATAATATGAACAAGAAGGCTCTCGCCATCTTCTTGCGTTCTAAAATGAGGCCCCTCTCCCCTGTTTCCGTAAGCAATTCTCGTCTTTTTCTCTCAAATTCTTCGATTGTTTGCTCTAATTTCTCTAGAAACTGGAACTGTTATGTTCGATTTACCACATATCATGCTATTTTTTCTCTAATTGGATGTCTAATTCACAGGATACATTCATTCTGTAGGCAAATTGAGTCCTCTAAACATCTGAAATATCACTTTATTGATCATATCCGCGGCTATATACTTACTATCTGTTACTTGAAAATTGCAATGTTTGCGACTATTAATGAAATTGCCAATTGATAATGATAAAAGTGCAGTTTTTTTTATTATGAGCATTTAGGTTTAATATATCGTAGCTATGAGCAAAGATGTACTCTGTTAGTCTGATCCAACCATTTTATTTTTCATTGGACGTTTTAAAATTTAAACTGTAGCATTTTTCATTAGTTCAAGAAGTTCTTTTTCTTGAATAAAATATTAGATGGAATTGATATAAGCATTGTGATTTCAGAATTATGCAATGGATGTATTTGGTTTTGAAGCAAATGTATTTCTCAATGTTGGTTATGGCCCATGAGCATGTGGAAGGATGTCATTGTTGTTCTAGAACCCTAGAAGTGTATCGCTATTATTTTAGGTTTTTTAATATAAGCTTGTTGAGATATTATAGATAGACTGGAAATATGTGTTTTTCCTCCTAATATTTGATGTTGATTTGTATATTTCATTTGTTTCTGGGTAGAAGAAAGTTAATCAGCTGCAGCATGCTCCTTTGGAAGGGAGCAGATTAGCCACTCAAAATGCCTCAATCAAGACCCAGAGGTTTTTTATGGTTAATCATTACATACAAGTTCAATTAAGACAATAGAGATCCTATCTCCACTTTTTATGCAATTATAATCCTTTTTAAATATTTTCAGAGATTTTGGGCAAGTAAGAGAATCAATGCATTCAGTCATATCAATGAACAAAAAAGAGATATTGGATACTGCACTAAATGAATTCTCAGAGGTGAAGAAATACATTTTGTTTCCTTCTTAATGTTCATTATATTTTTTGTTTGATATTGTATTGACAATAAAGCTGTCCGATATTACAGGGTTATTATAGTCTTTCTCAAGAAAACCGTCACAAATTACTACTCATTCTTGCTCGAGAGTACGATCTCAATAGGACCAAAGTTCGGGATTTGATGAAGCAGTATGTTGGTCTTGAGATCCCTACTGGTGAGTCTTCTTTTGTGACAACTATGCATTTCATTTCATATTGTTCAGCTGTAAAATGATCAACTATCAGGTGATAAAACTGATGAGCATGGGCATGAAATGGATGGTGAACTTTCTGCTTTTTATAGAATTGAAAGAAATTTGAGACACGCCCTTAAGCCAATGTATGAAGTTCTATTCGAAAGGCTCAACACACATCCTGGTGGTTTGAAGTTTTTGGCCTCTGTCCGTGCTGATATTTTATCTATTATCGCGTAAGGTTATGCCCAAAACTTTTGTTGTTCAACCTCTAGATTCCTTAAACTTGTGAAATATAAGGTTGAATGATCTTTGGTGTCTTTACTTGCTATATATAGTTGCCTGACATCGATTCTGTTAATTCTTTTTATATATTACAATGTTATCAAGTGTGATTATTTATTTTTCAAATCTAGTTGGTTCTGATACTTATTTAGGGATGAAAATGCTGCATCAATACGAGCCCTTGACTCTTATTTGAAAGAAAAGCTTATTACTTGGCTAAGTCCCGCCAATTTGGAGCTTCACCAAATTACTTGGGACGATCCTGCGTCTTTGTTAGAGAAGATTGTAGCTTATGAGGTTTGCATTTGTTACTGCTTTTGAACATATTTATTTTGATTTTCTTGGATATTTAATACTTGATGACTTTTAATAATAATAAAATTTTCAGGCTGTGCATCCTATCAGTAATCTTATAGATTTAAAGAGGAGACTGGGACTAGGTCGCCGTTGTTTTGGATACATTCATCCATCTATACCTGGTCAGTCTTCCTACACTTGGCTTCCAGTGTTGTTATTGAGATTCAGTTATTCAATGAAAATAAAGATTGATTTATTCATATAAAAATTTAAAAAAGAAGCATGCCCTTTATATAAAGCATATCTTTCATATTTCCTTAGGATTTGATATATTCAAAGGGCTTTCTGGACACTATCTTTTCTAGGAGTAATGCTCTGAACCTGAATGTTGGTAGTTGTCTTTTAGTTAATAACATGACCAGTTGCTGATTTTCTTGTCAGGTGAACCACTTATATTTATTGAAGTTGCACTCATGAAAAATATAGCTTGTACCATACAGGTGAATACTTTTCCTTCATTATTTTTATATTCTAACTATTTTCTTTAATAACCAGTACCTGCTGCATTCAGGAAGTTTTGTGGCATGATCCTCCAACGCCTGAATGTGAGGCAACTACCGCATTATTTTATTCTATTTCATCAACTCAGGTGAAACTCGTATTTGCTTTAAGTATTGGTTTTTTGTAGCTCTGATTATTTAACTTTGATGTTTTGAAGTTGGACAACGATCAACATTTCTTTCATTTACCATTACGGATAACTTTGATATTGGCAGCCTGGCTTAGCAGGAATCAACTTAGGAAAGTTCCTCATTAAACGAGTGATATATCTAGTGAAGAAAGAAATGCCAAATATATATGTAAGTGGTATAGATCAATATTAGCCTTCATCACAACACTTATTTTAGTTTTTATTATATATTATCACAGGTGCTGTAGTTTGAAAGTCTATTTAGAAACTTTTCCCTTGACTTGACTTTATACATATTTCTTTTGTAGAATTTCGCAACCCTAAGCCCTATCCCAGGCTTCACGCAGTGGCTCCTATCTAAGTTGGCATCATCTGAGAGATCTGGACCCATTTTCTGTGAGAACATCCTCAAACCTGAGGAGGAAAGAGCACTGCTGGATGCATACATGTAAGATGAATTTACATGACATCTTATCACTATCTTATCATCACCTTTTATGAAACCTACTTGCTTGTTCTTCCTATTATTGTTTCGGATTGTTTCACTTGAGATTTTAAAAATATGATATGTTCTAGGGACTCCACTACAGGGAGGAATGGGATGGACGTGTTGTTGCACTTGTTGACCTCATCAAATCATGAGTGGACTCAATCTGATAGACTGGTAACTGAATTAGAACCGATCTTACTAAGACTGTGTGCCAGGTACATTTTATTATCGTTTATCAAGTCGTTATAGCTTACAAAAACGAAAAAACCTACAATATTATAAAAATAGTTCTTGATAAGTTATGTTAAATAACTTTGTTAAACATGGCAGGTACCTTATACTTGAGAAGAAGAGAGGGAAAGCTCTAGATTCAGTTGCCAATTTTCACTTGCAAAATGGAGCGGTATGTAAAAAAGAACGATTGATTGGCATCTATTTATGTGCTCCTTTTTCTTTATATGATCAACCATTGCTGATTTTCGTTTACAGATGATTGGAAGGCTAAATTGGATGGCTGATCGATCAGAAAAGGGCTTTAGTCAAAGTGTAGGAATTATGGTAAACTACATTTACAGGTAACTAAGATATTTAGACTCTTATCCGAGTTTATAATAAGATGGGATAAGTGACCAAGCATACTTCGAATTACATTGTAACTAATCACATCTGATCGAATTCAAATAGTTAATTTTGTTTTTTCATTACCATTTCAAATCAAGAAGTAGAGGAAACATTGAAAAACATTATATACTTGTAAAAACCAATTTGCAGTCTGGAAAATATTGAAGATTATGCTCAAGCATATTTCAGCACAGGTCATATCCAAGCTTCTCCTGATGTCCTTCACTATATCAAGGTAATATCTTGCTATAAAAACTTTAGCTTCTCTCTCTCTCTCTCACACACACACATGCTTAAATGGTAATATGCAATGTCGTCAACATGTCACTTATTCCATCTGTAGCCACTGGATAGAAATGAAGATCCAATAAGTTAGGTGCTAATCGTGGATGGAGAGGAATATGTTTGTCTCATCATACAGCCGTACAGGTACTTACTATGTAACCGAATTCTGTAAATACTTTGTAATATGTTACCTTCATTTGAATAAAGTGTGAAAGGATACTATATCGCATTACATCAAAAGCAAATATACATGATTGATGATTGTATGCAACACTTGTTGGAAAACAAAGTAGCAAATTATTCGTCAGAGTTTTCATTTTCTACATGACTTGTTTCCAGCACATAATCCCTCATAACTCTGGTGTTAGATTCATCAGCCATCTGCAGAAAATCAAAACATAAGGGAACCAAAGTTAGTGAAGCAAGAGAACTTAGCTTATAATAGATGACGAAATTTTACCTTTTTAGCTAATCTTTCTAAATTGTCCCACTCAAAATCTCTCTTGCAGTATGCAGATCGGACCTATGTAAAATATGCATTATTAAAATATGCTTAATTATTTGTACATTATGAATTAACTTAATAATGAACATTAACTCTACTCACTTCTAGTATCCTCATAGCTATGAAAGGAGTAGCGTCATGTGAATCCAACATATCATAAGATAAGAAAAATACCAATAGTTAGAACTTCAATACAACCATAAAAGAATAACATTAGTAAGACTTGACTTTTGTTAGTCCCATATACTACTCTTTAACCAAACATGATTGATAATAAACAATATAGTAGTGTATCAAACATTAGGATTTCTATAACTTTTCTATAATATTAGTTAAACTGGGAACTATCAGATAATATTTTTTTCATTGGACAGCCTACATCTACCTTCCTCTCCCTATGCACGTAGTTTAAAAGTTACCTACTTTACAAAGGTTTATAAAGGATAAACTTTATGTCATGTGGTAATTAGAAATCGACTATACTAGTTTCTAAAGATGGAAATTTTGACCTGTTTATAGTTAATAGGACAATTTGCGTAATGCTTTGCCTCTAATGGCCTAATGGGTCGAATGGGTAAATGATAAAAAATTAGCAAAAAATAGTAATTCAGAAATAGGGAAGTTATGGAATACCTAGGGTTTTATGTCTTGATGATTCGCGCATTAACGCTGCACAAAATTTATCTCCATCATTTAAAGAGTGTCTTTCCAGAAATTCCATCAAGTCCTTATAGGCCTCAGGATTGTAGCTCTGTTCTGTGAAACAATATGTCAAACCAAATGTTGCATTTCTTCTGGAAAACTAATTCATATGTGATTTGATAACTTTTTTTTGTTGCCTCTAAAACTAAATAAATTTGTAATTAAATTCATTTTTGGACGGTTACATGTTTGAACATAAAAAGTCAACAATGTGAACATTTCTAGTAGGAAGAGAAACACACCTCAAGCTGTGCAGTGACAACCCTGACTGCAACATATGTAAAGAAATTGTGAAGATTTTTTGCTGCTTTAAGTTCTGGTGATGCTTCTCCAAATCCTATCAAAAGTCAACATTCATGAGTCAAAACAACCATAGTTACAAAATAATAATAATAATAATAATAATAAATAAGCTTCTCTAGCCATCTAAGTCAATATTTGAGTCTACCGAAGCAGAGCCTGAGCCTGCGCCCAATTTTAGTTCTCTTGAGGCTGTGCCTAAGGCTTGTCGAGCCTGAAAAGCTCAGTCTCAGCTTTTTGAAGGTTCTTTGCTATGGGTTGGGCAAAATTACATTACATTTGACAATAATGAGCTAAAAGAATAACAGGCCAATCGAGTCGAAAGTACTCAAGTCAATACAATTCTTTGAATTATGCTATAGAATATGGGTTCATGATTTTAGTATAAGTTTTTGTATGATCTTAAATCAATTAATCATTTGTGAAGTGGAAAAAGCATAACTTTTAAACCCAAGTCACCCTAACATTTACTTACAGATTAGAGATAAAGATATATGCATCTCTCTTATTCTTTCTTCTCTGTACACACACACATATATATATAGGAGTAGAGATAGAGTGAACCCACCTGATACATGCATCTTTTGACAATGTGAAACAGTCATATTAGATGTTCGCTTCCATTGTTTAAAACTAAAAGGAAAAGCTCCATTGGTTGTTCCATGGGGTTTATGACAGAAAATAGAAAGATGAGATGATGGGAGAATGGTTGAGGGCTCCATAGTCAAGAAGATGAAGAAGAACAGGTAATGATTTGAAATTGGTCTGTTTTTATCATAAGACTGATTGGATATGAACCTAAATATCTCTCCTTTTTTTGCTATAAATATCTCTACTCTCTGGCTCACAACAGTCCACATTCAAGAAGATAAAAATCTTCATCTATAGTCCTTAAAATTTTGAAATTATAAGAAAAAGACCCCTCCAACATATATAATAATATAAAACCAAATATAGTGACACCCTGATTATTAAAATCTAGTGGTTTATATAACTTCATTAACTTGGTGTTTTCTTTTAAGTTTCAGAAGATAGTAACACCGATCTTTAACACTGGGTTTTCGCATCTCCAATATTACTAAATCCGCTCCGTACACTGTGGTTTCAATGTATTTTAGTGTGCCAGGAAAGTAAAACCGGCGCTATGACCCTGGGGTCCTTCATTCCCGTGTTCATAAATGTTTTTGATGCCAGCTTCTGCATATGCATATATTGTTCTAAAATTCTTTCTTATAAGACCATACCAACCAAAGGTTGTGGGTTGAGTTTTAATGGGGCAACTCCTAGATTATCTAGGTGTTACTCATTCTATCCTAGTTAATCTAGGAGTTACTATTAAAAAAAAATTATGGCCGGACACACTTGCATATTTTAACACATATCTCCCTTGAAATCAAATTCTCTTTTGACAATTCATATTTTCATTTGATCACTTTTGCTTTTATATCATCCATCAAGACAAACATGAGGAGTTATTCCCGATCCGGTTAATACATATTTATTATTAATATATCAAGAGCATAGACCATAGTAGGGGTGTTCAAATTCGAAAATCTGAATTTCAGATAGTGGATTTCACTATCCGAATTCCAAAAAAATGTATTATTTAATAAATTTTATAAAAGTATAATTCTTTTTATTGAATTTTTTTAAATATCCGAAGTTTTATTAAAATATCCGAAATATCTGAAAACGTCCGAAATATTTATTAAAATTTTAATTTTTTTATTTTTTTATAAAAATATTTCGGATATTTCGGATATCCAAAATATCCCAAAATTCTCAAAATCACTATCTGAATCTGAATCCAAAATTTTGGATATTCGAATTTCGGATTTTAGGATATTTCGGATTCGGGTATTTTTGAACACCCCTTAAAGCATAGAGCGTATCATTTGTTTAATAATACAATGAGTGATAATCCACTAAACGTTAGAACCCAACAATCTTAAAGGACAAAAAGCATAGGGTTTCAACTTGTCATGACCTTCATACAACCCAATAATCTCTAATTTGAAGGCGACTCACTTCAACTGTGTCTCGTTTTGTAATTATGTAATCTCCCTCTCGTGCTAGTGAAAACCCTCCTTAATAATCAACCTAAAGGACGGTGGAAGAAACATAAGAGTTTTAACTTATCTAACTTCATGATCTTTTGAGCATATCTATTGGATTCTTGTAACCATGGATCTTATCTAGTTGTAATGTACCATCACTCTATAAAGTGATAAAACTCTCTTGAACCTTCCGTTGAATAGTACAAATATTTATATACGTAGAAGTCTCAATTGATTGGGAGACATGAAAGGAAAAGATATACTCTAAATAATTTTACAAAATAAAAACAACAAACTAATTGTCATTGATCTAATAAGGACTGATCAACATAGGTTGTTGACTCGGTTAAAGTCTTTGCTAATAAGCCTCTGCTGTTGAAGCCGTAGATAGTTAGATGCTTAAATTGTATTTCAATCGCTGAAAGAGATAGAGTGCAAGACATTTGTGAGGATATTTGCGTACCTACTGATAGGCGTGGGTTTGTGTCCTCAGTCGGTTATTATTATTATTTTTCCGAACAATGTTATCCCATTTTTTTCTTGGAACATGTTCTTTTTTCGTTTTGATTTTTAGTGAAGATGGACAATTGGAAAAATGCATATACATTGAATGGTTTCGTTATCGACACCTTTGGTAAAGTTTAGTGTACGTTTTTGTTTTTTGTTTTTTTTCGCGTTGAAGTGATAGTTGTTATGTTGTTAGATTCTTGCTTGGAGCAATTGATATTTATTTTTAGTATTTTTTTAATAAATGCTTGAAAATGACTTGAAGGTTTGATAATGTCACACAACATGTTAGTAAGTACACTTCAAAATATAACTTATTTTTCTTGAGTTTTCTACCAAAATCATTAAACTACTATCAAATACTACAACATTAAATCAAATAAAATTAATTTTTGATCCAGGTGGGTTTGCAACCAAAAAAGGTTTAAAATAGCGGATGATATGCATTATTTACATTTTTATCTATTCATATCAATCAATCTAGTCATTGTTTTTTCCAAACTTACTAATATCACACTGCTAGCATTGTTGTTATCAGTGGAAAAAACATATGTTGCTAACCGCATTTTGCTATCTTTGCCCTTTCACAGTGAACAATCTAAAGTCAAAAATGAACACCACTTCAAATATCCTAATTTGCAAATGAATTTGGTTATAATCCAGAGTAAAGATAAACATGTAATAAACGTAAAGAAATTCATGTGAAATTAGTTGGGCTTGAACCTATGAGCAATGTTTTTAGAACCGGACAGGAAAACGAACCAACCTTTCAAACTAAATTTTAGGACAATATGAATTCATAAATAATATAAGTATTAAAATTTAAAACTATTTATTTGTATATAATTTATAACAAAATATGAAAATAATATATGTTTGAGTTAATTTTGGTTTTGCTCCGTGAGTTTTACAAATTGTATCCTTACTCTCACAGAGCTATATGGTATTTTTAGTGGCTACTAGATGGAGATGAACATGCAAAATCCATCAATCAGCTCTTACAACAATCAACAGAGTTCAGCACTTCATATGTTTGAAAGGGATAGTAGAGAACCACAACATCATCTTATTTGCTACCCTGACAACTCACAAAAGTATATTTTTATCATCTTCCCTAAGACACCAAGGGAGAGCTACATCCAAGGAAGATTATTACAAGAGACAAACTCTGCTCAAGCCTTTGTGTCGGCTGATAAAAGTTGTGGAAACTTTCTCTTCACTTTTGAATACTTGGATTGTATCCATCCAGATGATCTGAAGTATATAGAGATAGTCCAACATATGGCTATTCTCACTCACAAAGCCAAGAAGTTTTACAAGACAACAGGAAGGAAGTTTCTCAGCAATGTATCAAGTGCAAAGTTTGGGCTGGATAAAAGCAAAGTGAAGTGTTACAACTGTAACCAAATAAGACACTTTTCTATGGAATGCAAGTCACCAAGAACTAATGGTGGCCAAGCACAATCAGGCCAAACTACATTGAGGGTGCTCCCAGACTTGAGAAGCCAAGCCAACCAAAACAACAAGCTACTGTTACTGTTAAAAAAAGAGGCTTTGACTGGAGCTTACATGTAGAAAATATTTCTCCCAACCAATCATTGATGGCTGACCATGAAGAAGTTAAGGTATAAAAAAACATCTTTGCACTCCTTAATGCATTACTAAAGTAAATATGTATAGGTCCTATAACTTGGAAGTGAGATCCGATCTTAAGTTTTTGAATATTTTAAAAGCTGGTTTTAAAAGAGCTGAAAATGATTATAAACTTACAATAGAAGATTTTGAGAAAATAGTTTCAACTCTTAAGCATGAGCATACAAATTACAGGACTCAAACAAAGATCTAATTACCAAGTTAACTAAATGTCAAGTTGAGCTTGTAATCAACAAAGCCAAGACTAAAGAGTGTGTTCTTGAAAAGAAAACCTTCAAGAACATTATATCTTCATCCTTGAATGCAAATATTTTTCTATTGGAACAGATAGGGATTAGGTTCAAGTGAGATAGCTCCTCCACACACATTATTATCTGTAAGATCTTCAAGTTGTGGAACTTGTTAAGATTAGCTCCCCCTCATAGACCCTATCCAAAAAAAAGATAAAGATAAAGAGAAGATAGTAAAGTATGGATCTAAAGTGAGTAAAGAATATTATTCTAAGAAGGGTTACTATTCTCTTGTAGGAAGAAAGAATCAAGGATGACTGGGTGTACAAGGAAGAACTTTATCAAGGCAGCCAAAAGAAAATCAAAGAAAGCCCAAGAGATCAAGATCACCTTCAAGTCCAAGCAAAAACAATTTTTTATATATGTTGGATTTGAAGTGGTTAAGACTGAAATCATCTTGGTCAAGAGAAGAAGGCTGATCAAATGTGCACCACTGCTGCACAGCCTGAACCATCCAGTTTCAAAAGCACACCTTAATAAGCCTGTTGCATCATCTGTAAAAATGAAGAAGAAAGAAGATAGAGATCAAGCTCAGCCTCCTACTTAAAAGAAGAATCTCAGAAGTATGCAAACTGAATGCATCATGTGTGGTAGTACTTCTCACTTTGCTAAGAATTGTATATACAATCCTAAAAGCACTATCCACATGACCAAGAATAAAACTTCTAAGAAAAAAAAGAAGAAGGTAGATTCGGAAGGAAAATATTTTCCTTTCGAAATCTCCAAAGTGAAGAAGAAGATAATTAAAAACATACCTTTGGAAGAAAAGTTGGTCTAGAAAAAAAGGAATGCTTCCAAATTACTGAAGTCTGCTGCAGTGGATGCAAAAACTTAGTATCCAAAACTTCCGAAGTTATTAAAACTTTCAAAGTATTGAATGCCAAGTCTAGCATTCCAAAGATGGCGTGAAAGATAAAGGAAGGCCATGTGACTGAATGTTATTAATCAACAACAATAAATGATACTCAGAGCTTGCATATAGGATCAATTACTGTTGCATTATCTTCAGTTCACTTTGACAAGCCCAATACTAACAAGACTTGGGTTTCCAGATGTAACTAACCATCTTTTTCTGTGTAGAAACAACTAAAGATCAAATGGAATGTATGGATTATTGATAATGGTTATTTCAGAAACATGATAGGGAATGGCTCTTTGCTTTAAAACATTGAAAGATTTGATAGAGGGCCAGTTGCTTTTGGAGGAGAATTAGGTGGTTACATCACTGGAAGGGGCAGAGTCATAAATGGTAAGCTCAACATTAAGAAGGTAAACTATGTTAAGAAGCTTGGGTACAATCTCTTGAGTGTATCTTAATTTTATGACCAGAGACATAACATGTTTTTTTACTAAGAATGAGTGCATTGTTCTCAAGCCTAGGGTGGTAATTCCTAAGCAACATATCTTGCTCATAGCCCCTAGTAAAGGGAACATGTATAAGATGGAATTGCAGGAAAAATCACCATCAGGAGAAGTTTCTTATTTTCTATATAAAACCAATAATGATGAGTATTTCCTCTGGCGTAAAAGACTATGCCATGTAAACTTTAAAAATATAAATAAATTAATTAAGAATGATTTGGTAACTGTAATGTCAAAAAAAGAGTTTATAAGTGATGACCATTGTGTTTAGATTTGGCCATGTGGAGACGACCTTACTTACCCTTACACAATAAAGGTAGCTAACACCGATATAATAACTTAATTTTGATCGAATCTCGACAACCAAATTAAAGTGTCATGTACAAGAAGTGTAATAGGATGTAAGTGTAGACAGCCCATCCCTCATTCCTTTTGGATTTCTTGTAAGTTAATATCTTGACCTTCACTGCTCCAACTAACCTTAGAATCCTATAGGTTTAGATTTGGCCAAAGAACCCTATACTTTCATATAATTTGAGCTTGGTTTCCTTCCTGACTAAATCTCAAAAGGAGTTTTAAAGACAGATCTAGAAGAAACTCTATTTAGTATATGAACAACTATCTTTATTGTCTCTATCCATAAAAGCTAATGTATGGAGGAGTTCACTAACATGCTTCTAACCATGTCCATTCGGAAATGATTTTTTCTTTTAGCTACACCATTCTGTTGAGGAGTACCTAGCATGTTAAATTGTTTTACAATCCCGTGTTTCTTACAAAAGTTAAAAAAAGGTCTAGGAGTTTGACCGATATCAATATGTCTACCATAATACCCACCACCTCTATCAAATCTCACTACCTTTATTTTATGATCGAGTTGATTTTCAATTTCTAGCTTGAAGGTTAACATGTCAAGTGACTAAGATTTATACTTAAATAAGTACAACTACAAGTTGAAAGTGATCATTTATAAAAGTGATAAATGATTTATGTACTCATAATATAAAAACATAAGGTCCACTTATTCTAGTGTGTTGAATCGGGTTTATGGATTAACAAGACTTTTCTATTTGATCAGTGGTTAAAAATGTGAAATTTAAGTTAACTACTTGCTAACAAACACAAATATTTGGAGTAAAGATAAGTACACAAGTTGTTCTTTCAAAGTATTCACATGATTAATCAAAGCTGAGTACAAAGAGTTACATTCAGCAGATACACAAGTGCCTTAAACAAGCTTACCTCTATTATACAAGTACAAGGGTTGTATACTATGAAATGTAAATAATAAGTATAAATTATTCTATGTTTAGAATGTACAACAAGACATACAATCGGCCCATTAGAGTTAGGCAGCTTTAGTAAACACAACATCCATTGGTACAAACAATCTTGTCTTGTGTAACAACTTATCAGCAACACATGGAGTTCAGTGCTGATTGGCAGCACATCAGATAAGTACTGATCGACAGTGGTTTAGCATATGCTGATTGGCAGTCATTCAAAATATGCTGATCGGCAGATGAATTCAGTACTTGACATAATTCGGCAGTTGACAACCATTGTTGAATTCTTGAGTTTTTGGTAGCTTCATCCTCTTCATGGACCAACATAGTGTGTATGAGTTCTAGTATATTGAAACTCCTGGGGGCACCCTTTTTTAGATCCATTAGCCATTTACCTTTAAGGCATTTAACACATGTTTCGAAATCGAAGAAGCCAGATAAGATAATACTCCATCTTTCACGGGTCTTAACATTTGATCTCGTGAGATGTGGCCTAAACGTTGATGCCATAACATGGATGATGTTTCCAAATCTCGTGTTTGTTTAGTAATGTTTTCATTCATATTATATGATACCAATGATTTTGAAAATTGATCATCTAGTTCTAACTTATATCATCTAAATTATAGATATACATATATATTTTTATTATTTAATGTAGTTTGGAAAACTTTAGTGGCTTATGGTGTCCAAACAAGATTATGGTGGTTCATGGGGAGTTCGAGCAGAAGATTTCTGATATAAAGTTCGCAATTTGAGGAAGCGAACTATAGATGGTGCAGTAGTGTAACATGTGTTGCAAGGGTGGTAGTGTCGCATGGGTTTGTTCTTGCGTTCGCAAATCAAAGTTGCAAACCTTAGATTTTGGAAATCAAATCTACAGCTTGCTATCCACAATTGTAAACTCCATAATATCCAGAGTTTGCAATTCAGATCTGCAAACCCTCCATAAACTAGTATAATTTCATTTCTACACCAAAAACCATTAAGGTTTTCTCAACCACACTAGAAGATCAAAAAAATCTGTATCTATACTTCTTATAGAATATAATGATACAATAATAATGGTCATAGCTTGTGTTTATTAAAAGGAGTAAAGGTGGTGTATTATATAATGAACATTAGTATACATATCATATAAATGAGGAGGTGAAAGTTGAGAAGGTCAAAAGTTCAAAGCCTATAAATGAGTAAACATTTATTAATTTTAGGCAATGCTCTTGCAATCCCATCTCACATCGTTACATCTTTCAAATTGTTTAAAATAAATTTTAAGTGCTAAAAATCTCTTCACCATTTCGCTTGCCCTAAACGGTTTCCTGGATATCCCGGTTCTTTCAAATCTGGCGATCTCGGTGAAATTAAACCGATTAACCGGTTGGTCTAGTTCGGTTTCTATAACAGGAACTACTGTTGATCTTTTCTGAAGTATTCAAACCAATAGGAGGGGTTCACCTATTATATATACAAACCTGCAAAACGGTGCATAACCTCTCCTTTAACGCGCTCCTTAGAAGTTGTGGTGGAACATGCTTTTTTTGTTTTTTTTCTTTGAATGTTCCTTTAACTAAAGTTTTGACAAAATAATAATGATAACAATTATGTGATATATATATTTTCCCCGTTAATATATAAAATAAATATTAATATGTTTATCTACACTACCTTATAATGAATCCTTTTAGAAAACACATCTCTTTTATGATCTGGAAATAAAACGATTTTGTATAATATTTCTATCCAAAAGTAAAAATAGGATAAATTAGTCTCTTTTCTCTCTTTAACAAGCAAAAATTTAAATATTAAAAATACAATAAGGTACCTATCCCTGTCTAATTAGAAAAAAAAAAGGAAAATTGTAATTACGGTGAGGAGAAAAGGAACGATAATAGAAGATAAAATGTAATTTCATGTTTTAAAGTTTGAAATTTGATAGAAAAAAAGTTACATATTTTATGTATATGTACTTTGTATATGAGAGGAAGTTAGGAAAAAAAATTAATAATATTCTTTTATTTCATTACACTTTTTTCATTAAAAAACTCTTTACCACCATTTTTTTTGTTTTTCTGTTTACTTTCACTTTTCTTTAAATGAAAAAGACTCTGTAACAAAATGTTTTTTCTAAATACATTACATATGTACTTTGAGCCGGCGTGGTTTTCCAGCAATAGGTTTCCTTCTAATGGGGTTGAGGGAACGGTTCTGACTGAGACACGAATAAGTGGGTCTGATTAAAATAACACATATAATTGTTACGGTTATTGTTTTCCTTACTGAGTCGGGGGTCTCTTCGGAAGCGGTCTCTCTATTTTCCAAGATAGAGGTAAGACTCGCCACCAACCACCCCTCCCAGACCCTGCTCTTGAGTGGGATTTACTGGGTATGTTTGTTTGTTTGTTTATATAATTTGAAACAAGGTCTCACATTTACCCTTTCAAAAAAATTATTTTGATGACCTTAAAACATTTTTTTAACGTCGAAGAAATCATCCATTAAGATGGTTGAGAATGAGGCCTCCTCACCCTAATGATAGACTCATAAACAACGAGATCATTTAATAGTCTCAGACAAAAGATCATATTTTATTGAAAAGGGTTGGGATATTTAAACAATTCAAAATTTTAAATTAACAACTCAAATTTTTATACGGGTCGTATAGCAACATACACGTCGTATAGGTGGGTTATATAGCCTTATACGGGGTGTATAACCCCTCTGACAGCCCCCTGAATTTTTACACGTAGTTAGTATCGAAATTTGTTTTACGCGTCGTAAAGGGTTATATGGGGCATATAACTCTCTAACAACCCCCTGAATTTTTATCGTTTTCAATGTCTTCGAATCTATACGTCGCGTATGGTGTCATACGAAACGCATAAGGGGGTGTCGATTTATAAAATTGGGTGTATGTATATTAGGACACAAATATTATATTATTTGATCACCTGAAACACAAGATTGCGTTCAAATGGCAAAAACAATAAGAAAAGCTAAATTCAACGTCAGCAGTGTCATTCATTTGTCATATACACACATAGCAAAAACAATAGACAAACGAAATCAACGAATAAAGCTTAACATTATTATCAAAGTTATAGTATTATAAAATATCAGCATCATTTCTAATTTTATATAAACCCCTTTACCAAAATTCTCATACAATAAATTTCTTAACCTTATTTTTCTTCAAGTTCTTGTGACATTTTGCTGTTTGACTATAACGATGGAGTACGAGATCTCAACGTCCTTCTTTTGCATCTTGCCATTAACTTTCTTCTTCTTTTTCTTCATCTTCTTCACAAGCAAATCGACCCGAAAATACGGGCCTAAATCATATCCAATCATCGGGTCTTTGTTCGTTATGTTGCAAAATCGCCACCGGTTCATACAATGGACTGCTGACATACTCAACAACAGCCCTACTAAAACTATCACGATTCACCTCCCATTAGGTCGTCTCCGAGTGTTCACTGCGGACCCCGCAGTCGTCCGTCACATCCTCAAAACCAACTTCCATCTCTACCCGAAAGGCCCGGCGGCCATTTCTACAACGTTTGATTTACTCGGTGACGGAATATTCAACATCGACGGTGACAGGTGGAAATTCCAGAGGCAAGTTTCTAGTCACGAGTTCAACACAAGGTCTCTACGGAATTTCGTCGAACAGGTTGTGGACAATGAGCTCAATGACCGTCTATTGCCGATCCTCGCGGCCTCTAAGAACACTGTTCTTGATTTTCAAGACATTCTTCAAAGATTCGCGTTTGACAATATATGCCAGATCGCTTTCGGATATGATCCCGCTTATTTAGCACCATCTTTGCCTAGTGCTATATTCGCCACTGCGTTTGAAGAGGCTGTTATGATCATAACTGATAGAATCCGCTCGAGTCTACCTTTTGTATGGAAACTTAAACGACTTCTTAACGTTGGTTCGGAGAAACGCCTTCGTAAAGCCATTGCCGTTGTTCGAGATTTCGCTGATAAAATCACTAGAGAGAAAACGCTAGAACTAGAGGAAAAATCATCTCTCGAGTCCGTTGATCTACTTTCTCGGTTTCTTAGTAGCGGTCACAATGATCAAAAGTTCGTCTCCGACATCGTAATTAGCTTCATATTAGCTGGAAGAGACACAACGTCAGCGGCGTTGACGTGGTTCTTTTGGTTGCTTCACAAGAACCCTAGAGTAGAAAGAGAAATTCTTAAAGAAGTTAAGATGAAATCGGAAAAGTGTGTTTATGATGAAGTGAAAGATATGGTATATACTCATGCTTCGCTTTGCGAAAGCATGAGACTATACCCTCCGGTGCCTATCGATGGAAAGCAAGCAGGAGGCGACGACGTTTTGCCTGATGGGACTTTCGTGAAGAAAGGCAGTAAGGTGACATACCATATTTACGCAATGGGGAGGTCGGAGGAGTTGTGGGGGTCCGATTGGGCGGAGTTTCGACCGGAGAGGTGGTTGGAGAAGGATGTCTTAGGGCGTTGGAGGTTTAAGCCTAGGGATGTTTATGAGTATCCGGTGTTCCAGGCTGGGCCGCGTGTTTGTTTGGGTAAAGAGATGGCATTTTTGCAGATGAAGAGGGTGGTGGCGGGTGTTTTAGGGCGATTTAGGGTGGTTATGGCGAACGATGATGGTGTGGAGCCGGTTTACGTATCTTACTTCACGGCGAAGATGAAAGGCGGGTTTCTTGTAAGGATTGAACAACGGGGTGAGATCGAATGATCAAGGTTCAATTGAAGATGAAAGTAGGAGTGTCATTACTAGTTAAGCTTATGAATGTTTAGTAAACTAAGTGTAATAGTCTGCGGAATATCATGATGGTTAAATGGTGTGTCATTAACAAAACGTTACAGGTTAATATGTATTTTATATAAAATCCAGTAATTGTTGTTAAAAAAGTTGATCTTTGTGTAAATAGTACTTCTTTGGTTACAAAACGAACCTACCATATATATAGACTTTGTTTTATAGAAACTTATTAATCTATCTATTATAATAAAAAAGATTTTAAGATGACACTTGACACAATTCTAGACCATCTAATTTTAATTTTTCCGCTTCTCTCTCCTATTAAATAGAATACATTAAATGCTAATACTATTATTTAATTCCTTTGAGACTAAAATTATTTTTTAATAAATTGATAAAGTGATGCTATATAACTTCTAAATAAACAAAATTTTAAAAATAAGAAAATTTTCTAAAACAAAAAACATTTTAAAAATTATGAAATATTTTAAAAGGTTTTTTTAAAAGTGATTTTTTATAAGACAAAATAACTAAAATTAGGAGTTATGATAAGGAAATTTTTAATATTAATAATTTTTTACAGCGGTTTTGTTTTGAAATAAAATGTTTATTTAAAAAAAAGCAATAAGAGTTTAAAAGTAAAAGTTTAAAACAATTTTCTTAATTATATACTTATTGATATGCAATTTCAATCATATCGTTTTATAATTAAATTCTTTTATTATTATTTATCTAATATTTTCTTTAAATATTTAAACAGTCCGTATAATACATGAGAAACTAATCTAGTAAGATAATAAAAACAAAAGTTGCATCTTAAAACCACCCACTAAACCTTCGCCCTAATTGGGTTGTGATGAAAATGCCACGCCCGTCATCTTGATGCCACAAAATTGAAGATGGTGTGGTGGCCCATCCATGCCTCGTTAAAGAGTCTAATGGTACATGTAAAAAGATTACATATTTTTATCACTTGTATAATTGAAAGGAATGGTCCCCAAAATAGCATCGATCCTTTCATTGTCTCGACCACTATCATATTACCTACATTATGATCCAAACATGTTTTCTGCACTACCATGATTGTCGTTTTGTTCGGTAGACCACCCACACTATTAGAGCAATCAGAGTATATTTATTCATATGATTACAATAAAAACTAATATTTTTTTTATTTTCAATTAAATAATATTTTTTATACATTTATTATTATTATTTTCTTTATTCTCCACTCACAACCACTTTCAGTAAATATTAAAATTTTATAAGGATTTGAATAGTGATTTTCAAAATATACCATAAACAATAACATTTTTTCTTTTATTCACTCCCAAACACTCAAAAACAATCAAAAACATTCTCTTAAATATACTGTGAATGCTCTTACCAAAGTAAACCCAATTCCCAATGTAAAGTTCAACCCAAATTATATATAATACTAATTAACAAGTGGTTTGTGCATATGGGATGTGGTTCCTCAAATTTATCAACTGGTTTTGTGCTTTAAAGTTTTGTATAATGTGTTTAGTGGGTTGTACTCAACTTTTTTAATTAAATCTTTAACTTCTACTATATTTCAATGAAATAGTTTTACATATTTTATAATTTATCACCAATAATTTTTTATTTTCAACTTTGCCTCTCTATTCTTTTCATATTTTACAAATTTTTAGTTTTACGTATCGATCTAAATTTTGGGAGTTAGCACGCCACAACATGTGTGTGGTTCAACGTTTTTATGCTTATTTTTTATGTTTAATGGCTTTATCGCAACATGCTAATCCTAGATCGCTTACTTATTGTTTTATATGTTTTATAGTTTGTCTGGTGGTTCAACTTTATTACATCTACTTTTCGTTTGTTTTATTTATTTTTTATATGTTTCGTCTGTGTGGTTCAACGTTTTTACATCTACTTTTCGTTTAATTTTATCTTTTTCTTTTCTATTTCTTTTTTAATATGAGTTTTTTTTTGTGTTAGTTGTTACTAGCGATAGTGTGCGATTGGTGATACTTGGTACGATTTTATGGCCCCCCTACAACGCGGGGGCATAATACTAGTTTATACTATAACCAAATCTAATCCCGTATGAAAATCCCACCTGAATATGTATATGAAACCAAGCCAAGCCATCATAATCGGTTAAGAGCTCTAAGAAAAGAGTTCCAGTAAACTAAGTGCACTACCACTCCTACAAGTGTTGTTCCCATCAACCTTGGAATTCAAAGGAGGAAGAGGCTTTGTCACATGCTTGGCTTGACAAGCCGGAGGATCCGATAACCGGTAACTTGCAAAAATCTACTTCTTCTTAGCATCGGGTTTCCTATCAACTTTATAGCTTATAAACCATATCAATCTCACCATCAACTATCTCAAAGTAGAGAGATACGAATGGTATAATTTTATATTAAATTTTATCTTGTAGGTTTTTACTATCAATGAAACATTTTAAATACTGTTAATTTTAATTTTCATTTATGAGGTAATTATTTTAGGATCAGTAAATATTATTAGGATAAAATAAAGTAATTAAAGAGGTTTAGTGGTGATGAATGATGTGCATTTTCTAGGTTAATAGTTGGATCCTTGATTGCTAGTAATGATTTGACGTTAAGGTGGCACATAATAGTGAGGAGTGAGAGGAATATGTATCATATGATATAAAATTGCATGATTTCCTTCTTGATCTTCTTCATGTTTGGCTCCCGATTACCTTTATTTGGTGTCCCTAATTCACTCTCGTAAATAATGTATTTCCTTTTATTATCATATAGTGTAGAAGTAAATTAATCAACACAGAGTGCAATATATTGACTGTATAATTACTATACCTAAGACCTTATCAATGGGATTGTGCCATCGACTGTTTTAATATATATTAGCTTTGTTTTGTATTTAATATCTTTACATTTTCAACCACTAGTAGTTTTTAAAAACTTTATAAAATGTCACTTTTACTCTCTTTAAGTTTCTAAAGCTTCGAGTTTACCCCTGTGCAATATATATTCAAGTCAGTTTATGTTTAGGCATAATTAGAAACGACTCGGGTCAAATATAAAATGGTTCCAAGCTTAATCAAATACACTTTAAGACTGCCTACGTTTCGACATACGTCTATATTTTGACATAAATTTTGTTCAGAAATAAGTTGGGTGAAATATAAAATATTTTAGTACTTATTTTTTAGTACGCATAATTAGAAACGACTCGGGTCAAATATAAACCTACGTTTCGACATTGGTTTGTTTGGAAACGCGTTAGGTCAATATAATACTTTTTCATTTACTATATGTTTGGACGTAAATTTAGTTTGAAAAAAGTCGGAGCGATTATAAGTCTATGTTTCGACATTAATTTTGTTTGAAATCGAGTCAGGTCAAATATTAAATGTTTATGTTCAACGGTAGAAATTCGAGTTACTCTATATATTGACGTAAAATTAGTTCGGAAACGAGTCGGGTCGATTGTAGTCTATATTTATCACGTCATGTACAATGCCGCGACAACGCGCGGCGGACAATAAACCTCGTTTAGCATAAAATAACGTAAAACCACATAACCAAGAGGCCATATATAGGAATTATATATATCTTAATTCATGACAGGTTATATGGTAATAATATTACTAAAATAATAATAATAATATTTAAATAACAATATATAGTATATACAATTATTAAAATTTTATTAAATGTTCTATGGTAAATAAAACTTTAATGTTTCGGGTTTACGTACCGGTATGAGTCGGGTATAAAACATTTTTTGCATATTGTTATTTTTCGTTTTGAGTTATCTACGTTTCAACGTTCACTTACGTATTTACGTGAATTTTGTTCTGAAATGGGCCAGGTAAAAAATAAACGTTTTTATTCGATGATATAGATCTGAGTTACTCTACTTTCAATGTAATTTTAGTTCGGAAACAAGTCACGCCGATCATAATCTATTCTTTATAACATGTTGCGCAGTTGCACATGTCTTTGATGTACGTTTTGAGTCTATGTTTCGATATAATTTTGTTTGTAAAATAGTTGGGTCAAGTATAATACGTTTCTTTCAACGGTAATAATTCAAGTTACTTTACGCTTCAACGTAAATTTAGTCCAAAAACAAGTCGGGTTAATTCTTAGTCTGTACGTTATCACGTCAGGTATAATGTCGTCGCAGTGTCTTAGTGCATTTGCATTTTGATATTTGGGATCATGGTGGAATTCCTTGCGCAACGCGCGGGTTAGTAAAACCTAAATTATATAGTAATATTATTTTAAAGGTCTATTATTTTTGTCAAAAGTAACAATGCCAATAACCCAAACATTATATAGTAATATTATTTCAAATGAAACATCCTAGTTACGTTCACAAATAGCCAAAGAGGCGTACTACTAACCCGTTGACAATAATTCAAAGCTGAAAGAGAGGAGCATAGTTGGGGGGAGGGCCGCACTTTTTTTTCATCGGTAGTGTTAAACTTTAGTCCGGTACCGTAAATTTGTGACCCGATAGTATAAATTTTTATATAAAACTCGAGTTCGCCGCCTCTAAAAAAATTAATTTTGCCTCCGCCCCCCCTATGGGAGTGTTTAAGTTCTGTCACTGATACCGTCACCAAATTTGAGTTTGTTGTGTGGTGTATTATGACATTGAAAAATGTGATTGGTGGGTATATGGAAATATACCCATCCCACCAATCACATTTTGTCATGTCATAATACACCACACTACACAACAAACTCAAATTTGGTGGTGGTAATGTTGCCACACCATTGTCACACTACAACATTACACCACACACACAAACAACCTCGCAACAATAAGGAATTTTGCGGCGTGAAGAACAAAACCTTAAAAAGGAACAAAACCTTCTTTGGTAAATAAAACTAGGATTCTTACCGGTCGTGCGTTGAGTGGCATGCTAAGTGTTAGGCTACAATCAACACAAGTTGTTTTGAAACTAAATTTACGATGAATCAAAACTTATTATATTTGACATGATTCCAAACAAAGTTTATGTCAAAAGTAAACCAACTTAAAACATACATAAAAATAAACATTTGCGGCACCCCATATGTGACATGATAAAGTATGTTTGCAATCATCCTGACTCATTTGCAAACTAAATGTATGTTAAAACGTACATAAAAATAAACATTTGTGGCGCCCCATATGTGACATGATAAAGTATGTTTGCAATCATCCTGACTCATTTGCAAACTAAATGTATGTCAAAACGTACATAAAAATAAACACTTGTAGCGGCCCATATGTGACATGATAAAGTATGACAATCATCCTGACTAACTTGCGAACTAAATGTATGTCAAAACGTAAATACACCGTCAAATGAAAACACATTTGATTGACATGACTCGCTTTGGAAAAAACTTATGTCAAAACGTTACCAACTCAAACCGTATTTATAAATAAGTAATAAAATATTTTATATTTTACTTGGCTCATCTTCGAATAAAATGTAACATAAAATAATACGATATTCATTCTTTATTTCAATCTATTTAATTAAAAAATTAGCTAACCTTTTCTTTAAAATAAAGGTATGATATTGTTAGATTTACTAAAGTTTTACATCTTACATCAAAAATTATTTAAATATTCTGTTATAAAAATTTTTCCCCAATTTCGATTGTGTTTTTTGTTATTTATTTATTATTGTATGTATACTAAATATTGTATAAATCTTTATCATTCTAACCTTATCCCTCTCTTCTTTGATTTTATTATTTAATTCACTCCCTCTTTTTCTCACCATCCCCTCCTCGCCATTATTACTACCCTTATCTCTGTTGTCCGCCCGTGAACTGTTCCACCTCATTCGCGACTACAACCATGTCTTCCCTTGATTATGAGTTCTTCGTCTTCATACCCTAATATATGATATTTGTAGTCCTTTGATTAGCTTAAGGTTTCTTGCATAAAAAAACCCTAGATATAAGTTTTGCAGTATACCTGATTGACCAGAGGTTTTCCCCACTCAGATCGTCACAGAGGAAAAACGACATGGAACTAAGACTATGTCCAGCGATGGAGAAGTTAAAGGGGATGACCATTGGTGGTTACGCGGACGAAATCACAAACCGTTCTCTCTATCTTTTGGTCTATTCTTTCTCTTCGTTATCAAAGGAAATAGAAATATGGAGAAAGAGACAAAGAGCAAATAGAAAACCGGTGAAATATTGATCTCTAATTTTTCATCATTCTTCTCTAATAACAACTAAAAAGATCAGGTGGAGAGAGACATGTGATCTGGTGGCATTATAGATGAAGTAATACGTGGCATATAAAAATAAATTCCCGAAGATGGCGTGACATACAAACCTCAAAATTTTCAAATTGTATTCATTTTCGTTTTAAAATTAACATTATATAATATATATAATATAAATAAATAATATAATTCTCATGAACAAATAATACTATAAAATAATATTTATAACTTATATTAAAAGTTGCTAAAGTAAAAAATAATGTTTTCATATTAGGCACTGCTTTGTTTTGACCATTATTATTGGTTGATAGCTTTCTTTGATAAGAGGGAAAAGAGCAATAAATGTATATTCACATTAGTGCTTTTAAGCACCATGAGGG